>NW_027019299.1:10819386-11089206 GCF_013076305.1 Rhopilema esculentum
GGAGACAGGTCTGTTGAGTGATGCTATTCGTGGGCGCATAAGGCCATACCTGCAAAATTCAAATGTTGATGATGAGGAACTGATTAACCAAATGCAATTAGCTGTATTGGCTGAGTCTGAAAGAAAGAAAAAGTTTGGACTCCAAAACAAAGCATCCAAAGTAAATGAAATTTCAATTGTGGAAAAAAATCCCCAGAAACAAGCCAAAATTTCAGAAAATAATGACAAAATTTTGGCAGCTGTTGAGCAGATCAAGTGTGGAGTGGCAGCTCTAAAAACTGAACTTGCAGAAATGAAAACAGCAAATTATGGAAAAGAACAACAAAAAAGCAGCTTGTCTAAACCAACATGTGAATCTTGCAGGAAAACAGGCAAAACCGATTGTGATCATTGCAGTTATTGTGGTAGCCCTGACCATAATTTCCGTGGCTGTAGGAACAGGAAATCGGGAAACGGAGGGAGGCTTCCGAGAAGGGGTGGTCGTTAGCCTCGAAAGTTGAACCCCATTTTTTTGTAATAACTGTCGTCCTCCAGAAAATAATAACAAGAAGTTTCCACAGTGTGGTGGCTGTCAGTCTGTTAGATCTTGTAGTGTAGAATGTCAGAAGAAACAATGGCATGAACATAAAATATTGTGCCTAGCAATTAAGGAGCTGGCTGAGAACTCAACATTGTCTGATAGGGGGCTTGGTGATGGACAAGACCCAAATATTTTTCCTTGCCATATTACTCCAAAGGTTCAAGGTAGAATTTCAAAGTTAGTTGGTAGCAGGTGTCATGTGCAGTGCACATTAAACGGGACTCCAATTGAGGCTCTTTGGGACACAGGTTCACAGGTTTCATTAATTTAACAATTGTTTTTCTGACAGACCTATCAGGGACATATCAGAATTTTTAGGAGATGGTGCATGTTTGAATCTTGTAACAGCAAGTGGGGATATTCTTCCATATAAAGGCTGGACAGAACTCAGCTTTCAGCTAATCAACAACAAGGGGAAAAATCAGACTATTCAGGTACCTTTTCTTGTAACAGCAGAAACAATAGAGAGGCCAATTATTGGATATAATGTGATCGAGGAGATTATTTGTGGTAACATTGAAGACTCTGTTGGAAAGGAGGCAGTTTTGAGTAGTATTCAGAGAAGCTTCACAAACATGTCGGACCACAAAGCATCTGCATTAATTCACCTAGTGTATAACTCTCAAACTCAAAATGAGGTTTGTGATGTCAAAACAACTAAGAAAGACTTTGTTATTCAGAAGAACACAACAATTGATGTTCCTTGCAGAGCAAATACAAGCTACCTGGAGAGACACACCCCAATGATTTTTGAGCCAAGTTTACCTTCTATGTTACCATCAGGACTAAGTGTGACAGAGTCAGTTTTGACACTGAAGAAAGGAACTTCACATATATTGAAGCTGCAAGTGGTAAACAAGACAAATCATGACATTATGCTGCCAGGGAGAACACCAATGGGAAAGTTAGAAATGATCAGATCAGTTACGCCTGCATTGATTCGTCCTAAAACTGATAGTGAAACCATGGACAAGCATAAAGGAACATTAAAAAACTGCGTAATGGAGACAGTCCTGCAGAAGGATGCAGACAGTATCTTGTCAAAAATTGACTTTAGTGGTCTGACACATGATGAAACAGAAATTGTAAAGAAAATGCTTCGTGAAGAAATTCAATCATTCTCAGCAGGTGATAGCGATATTGGATGTGCTCCAGGCTTACAACTTGACATCACACTGACAGACCCACAGCCGATTCAGAAGAGCTATGCTTCAATACCACGTCCACTGTATGGAGAAGTAAAACAGTACATTGAAGACATGCTGAACAGAAATTTTATCAAGCCATCAAAATCGCCATATTCGTCACCCTGTGTTTGTGTTCGCAAGAAAGATGGGACACTGCGTTTATGCGTTGATTACAGAGCGTTGAACCAGAAAACTGTCAGGGACATGCACCCATTGCCGAGAGTACAGGAAGCCCTTGACAGTCTTGGTGGAAATCGCTGGTTCAGCACCCTGGATCAAGGTAAAGCTTACCACCAGGGGTTTGTTGGACGAGAAAGTCAACCGGCAACAGCATTTGTGACACCGTGGGGACTCTTTGAGTGGGAACGGATTCCCTTCGGACTTACTAATGCGCCTGCTGCCTTCCAGAGGTTCATGGAACAAAGTTTAAGTGATCTAAGAGATAGAACCTGCCTTCCATACCTCGATGATATCATTGTGTATAGCAAAACTTTTGAGGAACACGTAGAACATGTCCGCCAAGTATTGCAACGCTTACACCAACATGGCATCAAATTGAAACCAAGTAAATGTTCATTTTTCAAGAAGCAAGTCAAGTTTCTGGGGCGCATTGTGTCCGATAAAGGCTATATAATGGATCCAGACAACATCAAAGCAGTGACATCTTTGCAAGATAGAATACCAAAGACAGTTGGTGAAGTCAGACACCTATTAGGTTTGCTTAGCTATTATCGTCGTTTCATACCAAGATTCTCAATAATTGCAAGTTCACTATATGAGCTACTCACTTCTAATGAAAGCCAAGTCAAAAGCCAATATCAGAGAAGAGACAGAAAGAATCACAATGGGCAAGTGTCATCATCATCAAAAGTAGAATGGACAGAAGAACATCAGACAGCACTGCAAGAGTTGATCAAACACTTGATTAGTCCACCAATTATGGCCTACCCTGACCCAAGCTTGCCATATATCTTACATGTTGATGCATGTCAGAAAGGACTTGGGGCCGTTCTATATCAACGTCAAGAAGGGAAACTCAGAGTTATTGCATATGGATCCAGGACTCTAACTCGTAGTGAGAGAAATTACCACATGCATTCAGGGAAGCTTGAGTTTCTCGCCATGAAATGGGCCATTGTTGATCATTTTAGGGACTACTTGTATTATTCTCCACCATTCCAAGTTTTCACTGATAACAACCCACTCACATACGTACTAACCACAGCAAAATTGAATGCAACTGCTCTTAGATGGGTTGGAGAATTAGCAGATTTCAAGTTCTCAATTCAGTACAGGCCAGGAAAATCCAATGGTGATGCTGATGCTCTCTCGAGACTTCCTTATGATATGGAGAAGTATATGTCAACATGCACAAACAAAAGTACACTTGATATGGTCGATGCTACAATTGATGTTGTGCAACAGAGATCTAATGAGGACACTGCTTGGGTATATGTGCTTACAGATCCATCAGCCGCTCTTTTCAGTAATAATCACCTTCCCGATGAGAGTTTCGCTGCAAAGAAGATAGACAAAGTCAGTGTGCAGAAAGAACAAGACAAGGATGCAAGTATCCGGAAGATTGTAAACATGATGAAAACGGGAAACAGACCAACGCCAAATCAACTGAAGGAGCTTGACTATAACACCAGATTGCTTGCTTATGAATGGAACAGATTAAAACTTGATAGTGATGGCATCTTAACGAGAATTTCAGGACAGAACACACAGATCGTTTTACCAAGAGCACTGCGAACTTTAGTGTATGATGAGCTTCACGTTAAAATGGGGCATATAGGTGCCGAAAAGGTGGTACAGTTGACTAGAGAACGCTTCTATTGGCCTCACATGCAACGTGATATAACTGATTTCATAACGAGGAACTGTCGCTGTTTGAAGCAAAAACCACCAACGTTTAAGCAAAGAGAGCCCCTACAGCCTATTATCACATCAGCTCCATTGGAGATTGTTTCAGTTGATTACATGCACTTGGAAAAGAGTAGTGGTGGTTATGAATACATCCTGGTAGTGGTGGACCATTTCACCCGATATGCCCAGGCCTATGCTACAAAGGACAAGTCAGGGAAAACTGCAGCACGGTACCTCTACAATGACTTCATCTTACGGTTTGGGTTCCCAGAAAAAATCCACCACGACCAGGGTGGGGAGTTTGAAAATGAATTATTCCACCACCTAGAAAGAGCAGCTGATATTACCCATTCAAAAACCACTCCGTATCACCCGGAAGGAAACGGTAAGGCAGAACGATTCAATAGGACACTGCTATCGATGTTAAGAACACTACCAGAAACATATAAGACCCATTGGCGTGATCACCTCCCGAAAGTTGTACATGCATATAACAGCTGTAAACATGATGCTACTGGAAATTCTCCATTTTTCCTGCTTTTTGGCAGATCACCACGTTTGCCTATCGACCTTGCATTCAACATAAATAAGCATAGTTCACAGAAAGATTATCCATCTTATGTCAAACAATGGAGATCTGCAATGCAAGAGGCGTACAGAACAGCCTTCACACATGCCGCGAAAAGTGCAAGTCAAAGTAAAGAACAGTATGATAAGAAAGCCAGAGGAGTTGCTCTCTATCCAGGAGATCGAGTACTTGTACGGAATTCAGAGAAGGGTGGACCTGGCAAGATCCGCTCCTACTGGGAGGACAAGGTTTATAAAGTTTTAAGTCGACTTCATGAAACAAGCCCGGTTTATACCATAGAACCAGAAAAGGGTGGAGGTCGAAAACGCACTGTTCATAGAAACCTATTGCTCCCATGTGACGTGCTTACTCCTGATGATCCAATCCCATCAAGAAGAAATAAGTCAGCTCGGAAACATAAACAAACAGATAGTCATAACACAACAGCAGACCAATCATTCCAAGGGGAGGAGGAGGATACAGAAGAAATTGGGTTTTACCCAAATGATATTGAAGAAACAGCTGCACCCAGAACAGAAAATACTATCAATCAAGCACAGGTTGCAGAGGGAGAACCAAGAATTCAAGAACAAGAACAAAACCCTGAACCAGCTGACAATGAATATGCAACAAACCTGAGACCAGAAGCAGATGTGTACCTACCTGCTAGCCCAGAATCAGAACAAATCAGAAGACCCAAAAGAACCCGCTTACCTCCAACTCGGTTGATGTACGCAGCCCCAGGAAATTCAGCTAACTATTTTGTTAATTCAGTTTTTCCACAGCAACCATTCGGAAACGCCCAAGGACAGTTTCCTGTAACACCACCAGTCTTCATTCACCCGATGTTCATACCAGGAGGCCACAGAATGCTACCAATTAGACCGATATATTGTACATAAAGACACATCATGTGGAACATTGTGACAAAGTACTTTTAATAGCTATTCATAACAAAAAAAACATTATCGTGTTTGGAAATGGACCACTTAATCGTTAAAATTTGCATAAAATTGTTATAAACGACATCAACAAAAGGTGTGACTCACCAGAAGAAAAATTGTTGACTGCGAGCAGTTTAACTGATACAACATATTGTATTGAATAGACAAATTGTCGGGTTGCAGTGATACAAAAGTGAAGAGAGTTGATTGGACAGTTGTTGTAAGGCGCCATTACAAGAACTGAAGTGAGAAACAGTGACCCGGAAGCAAAGTTTCAAGAAAACAGATTCAATGTTGAGGACAACATTTACCTTGGAGGGGTGTATGTTGGATTGTAAGAACAATGATATATTTTATATTATTAGATGGTAAATTTAAGTTGTTTCAAACCCCTCCCAATAAGGAACTCTTTTTAGGGATTACGTAATCTATTTGCCTCGTTTTCACGCGACCGCGTGTTTGTGTAAAAAGTGGATGGCCTATGCCAAAAAGATGAATGAAAATTGATGTCGAAAGTTCTGCGTTTTGCTAAACCGAGTGTCTTACATTTATGTAAAACTACGGCCAATCACACTCTATCCAGACTTTTTACTCTTTTGTCGTTTCACCCACTTGAACTACCCAGTCAGACCTGTGCGAATATAAGAGATCAAAGGACTATAACTACCATGGATGCTCCATCCACTCTTGTCCGCTTTGAAGCTTCATTGTTTGTACCGTTTTTTGCTAAGACTTTCTTGAATTTGATGTTGCGTAGCTCGATGTAGAACTCTTCTTGGCTTTTTTGCTAGCATTTGTAACGTAGATATAACGTAGGATATGGATTCTCTAGTGTAGGCGCTCCATTAACAAAGTTTTCAGAGCAGACTGTATCACTCTGGCTGACTGGATTCCATGCGGTGCCCTTTTTAGAAACCCTGGTCATACGTCTGATCCATTCATATCTCTAATCAGAATTCAACTTGTAACAAGGAAAGTGAAGAGGTGAACCGGAGGTATGCATTGGCAAGCGTTTTTTTCAATCCTATATGGATGTAACAAAACTGTTTTCTCCAAAGTTTTAGCCTGTAGTTGCTATTTCTGCACGAAATGACAGCTCTATTTCCTTTGACTATATTCGAACTGGCCTAATCCTACATAGTCTGTTAGGGCACAATACTTGACAGAAGCTTTCAAAAAAGCTGCTCTTGAGATAACAGACTACGAAAGATGATAAAGAACAAAAATCCACAAATTTTGAATCCTTTGGATGCCAATTCAAGCAGTGATTAGTCGCCAGTAAACGCAGTATCCATAAGTAAACATAGGCCCCCGACAACTTTTTTATCCAATTTCTCGCCCCATTCTCTTTATTCAAATTTAGTGCGCGGAAGTTGATGATCTAAATCGTAGTGTTGAGCTTTCATTCTCCTCTTTGAGAGTTCAAATAACGCATGGGAGGGACATTTGAGCAATTTTCGAGTTAAATAGTACAATTGACTATGCTTAGGAACAAACTCCTTTTTGCTTTGGTCTAGTGTTTACAATTTTTGTAAAAAGAGCAGTAGTATTTCTTCAGTTCACTTCTCCGCAAAGGAGACTTTAGTCGATTGTTGTTTTTTAAGCATAAAATTTTCTGAAAAAGGTGAATCGATATTTTATTGTTTATTTTGAACTTTTTATTTTCAATTTCCTAATCCTTCAACTCAATATCCACGCAGCCAATAATTTGAGTATACTAAAGGTTTATGTTCTGACTCTGAAGAGAAGCTGTCAGACGAAAAGCTTTAGTATACTCAACTTCTTTTGGCACACTCAAGTCTCACCCTTGGTAAATCTGAGTTTGATACCTGGGACCTGGTTCTAAATTTGTCAAAGATGTTTTTGGGACAGGAACGATGAAATATTTTGTATGCCAATTAATATTTGGTAGAAAGCCACTTACAAATCTAATCTTCCTTCTGCTTATACATTATATTCTTAATAGTACTTTTGCTCTATTTTGCAAATTTTGTGATTTGTTCAATTTTGCTTCTGATAGGCTCCCAAAATTATTTTATTGTATCTAATGCGGCTTTCGATTAGTGCTCTATAAACTGTATCAAACTTCGCTTAGAATTAGATTTTCATCTATAGTCATACCTATAGGTATTTCGTTTTCTTAACCCTTTTTACATTAATCTGATTAACTTTTTATGTAGGAAATCGAAACGCTCGTGTCATCAACATACATTTTAAGGCTTAACTCCCCTGCCAGTTCCCAAAATAATTTAAATGCAAAATAAGCACCAGTGGGCCTGAACTGGGTCCCTGTGGTGTTCCATACAGTGCTGTCGAATTGTATGAAGTTAAACCATTTTGAAAACCAGATTGCTGATGATCTTCAATGTAAGATTGAAACCAGTTCAACTCACACTTCTTAACATTGTATGGCTCAATTTTTGCAAGAAGAATACGATGATACACTGTAGGAAACGATTTTTTAAAATCCAAGAAGCGACTTAATGTGAGCTTACTGTTATTAATAATTTTGTGCCAAGGTTCCGTTACATTTAACAAGGAAGTGATGGTCGAGTGCAGTTTTCGGAAGCCAAACTGTTAAGTACTAAATAGCTCATTTTGCCAAGAATTCAAAATATTGGCTATGAAGAAACATTTCCAACAATTTAGAAATAGTGGAAAGACTGAGATTTGTCGAATATCAATAGCATTGGTAGTATCACCAGTCTTCAACAAAGGTATTCCACGAGCAATTTTACAACCTGCAGGTAAAGCCTCTTCTTCCATCCAAAGACGTATAAAATATTGTTGTATTAAATATATTAAATTTATAGACGTATTAAAGGTTTGACTAATTCCTGTGCAGCATCCTTTATAGATTAACTCAAAATTTGCCTGGCTAAAGCATTAAAGGTATCTTCTTCTGAAAGACTCCAATCTAAAAGGTCTGTACGAAAAAGTTCCTTATTGTAATCTCGCAAATTACGCGATTCGGTGATTTTCTCGATGTGATCAAGTTGCTTATCTTGCTTATGGCATAAATTTTGTAGTGGTCTACCATTCAAATCTGAATGATACCGGATCTGATATGCACTGGATTACCAGTAGTGGCAATTCGGGTGAAAACAGAAATCGGTTAACCCATTTAATACTTTTGTGTAGAGTGATTTAGTTGCCTTGTCTTTTGCTTTTTCTAAATCTATTTTTTAAATCAAATATGTTGATAGATTACAACAGACAGGCAAAGTTAAAAAGTTTTTCTTTTAATAAAACACTTATTGCCAGACCTCCAGATATGTTGACCTGAAAAACTAAAAACTGAGTGAACGAAGCAAAGATTTTCTGCAATTCTAGTAAACCTAGCCGGTGATCCAGCCCCTTATTTGAAAGAGTTAAAAACGTTTTTTAGATTTCAATTTGATATTTTGAATTTTAAATTTGATTTCATCTGTATAAGGAGGTCATGGGCTCTGATGCATGTTGGAAAGTTGGAAGACCAAGGAAAAATTTAACAATTATAGCATAAAATTTTGAAAAAAGCTCTATCGTCTAGCAAAAGAGTTCCCCGCCCCCCTTCGTTGGAGGTCCTATAGATGGGTTAAACTATTAAAAAAGAGAGTAAAGGCCTCTTTGCACTGGATAGTTGATACAAAGTTTAACATCCAAGTAGAAGTAAGCGAGTTTGAAATAGCCGCCATAGCAAAATTATTTGGCATATAATTTATCTAAAAATTGCATTTTGCAATATTTTGGAGCCTTATCATCGTTTTGCTTTGCTCAAAATCGTCTCACTGTGCACCCGCCGACTGTTGGCGCCTTCGGAGTTTCTTGTCAGTGGTTCTGTCGACACGAATGAGAGGCTTCGTTGCTTTTGGAAACGGGATCTCCTAATGGCGATTATGGCGCTTTATAGGCTGTACAAGTACAAAATAATGTAAAGGTAAAAGAAGAATTTCTATAACTTAAATTCATCGAAATATGTTTTCTAAAACCATATTTTGATTTTTTTATGTTTTATGTCGTCCTGCTCACTCTTGCTAATCAAACAAATGAGACGAAAGTTTTAAAAAAAGTCAAAAAGCTTAACAACTGATTGATGGATGACTGCAACTGCAATGATTGAGTTGAATGTCTTGAGTTGCAATGATTGTCGATGAGTGTGTTGGCTAGTGTTTTAACTGAAGTTACACTTCTTTAAATTTGTATCAATTTATCTTCGTCATAAACGTAAAAGTTCTCAAGTTGGTCAATATTCTCAAGTTGGTTTTTTATCTTTAATGATCTACGTTGTGTATATACACTACGGCAGATATGATTTTACCACGGCAGATATTTTTTCTTAAAGCTGTTTAATTTCTTACGTTAATATTGTAATTTTAAGCATTTCGAAATTCTCAATAAATTTCAAAGAATTTGTTTCCTGATTTAGCACGATTTTGTTTATTTTTTAGGGGAATGTTTCCGCGTAAAGTTAGATATAAATTTGCAAAACTTCAAATTTTTTTGAATGCCATTTTGGTTAAGGTGTTGCAATAATGTTGTCCTGGTAGTGTAGTTATTCTCTCTGGTGATTCCAGATCAAGCTGTATCCAACAGTGTCCTAAGTAGAACTAATTTATCTTGTATCCAGCATCCTTCTGCTCAGGCCTTTTCCACCGCAAATGTTTATGAATACTTTAGGTACTTAGTATTTGAACTACATTAGCACTTGAAACAATTTCTGGGCAGTTAAAGCATTTATAAAAGGTCTGAAACAACATTTTGCGATCAGCCGGCAATAACATCTCTATGATGTACATAAAGTTCATAAACGAAGCACACTTATAAAGAGGATTTAGTCTTTCTTGGAGTGCATTACAAATCATCGTAGTCATTCATTTTCATTTGATATTACCTCAAACAAAGATACCTTTATAACAGGAACAATTTTTTCACTGTCAGAGCTATCGCTCGCACAGGAGAAATCATGCTAGCGATGGGCCACTTGCGTACGGGCTATTTCTTACCAAAAGGCCTGCATACAATTGACATTTCAGATGAGTAAAGTTTTATTCAGGGCTGCAGTAGCTTGAGGTAAAATGTAAGAGAAAGGGACAAAACATTAGGGGATTAGAAGGCTTCAACCTCTCTTAAGCAAAAATATTTTTTCGAAAAATTTGAAAATTTTATTATTTTGTGGTAATGCTTTCCAAATAAACTTACTTCAACAGCATCCTTGGTGTTTTGTTCAACTAGCAAGTAGAGACCCCCCCCCCATTTTCCTTTAATATGGGAGAAGATAAAAGCTTTGATGTTGATGTTGAGCAACATGATGTTGAGCAAGAAATTTTAACAAACAGTGATAAAAATTTTAGGAATGAGTGCTAAAAAAATAGTAAACAGATTGAAATGGCCTTAAAATGTTTTTTTTTTACTTTTATCAACTACTCGAAAATGTTAGAAGGTTGTTTGTATCTGCTCACCATTTTTTGAAAGAAACATGGAACAGAAATACATTTGCTTTGGTGTATGATAAATCATCATCTCATCAAAATTTACTCAAGTCCTGACCAACAGGATTAAATATAAAAAGGGAGTAAGAAGAGTTGAATGAGAGGTAAATTTAAAAAAGTGAGCAAAGAACTTCAACAAATTGCTTGAAAAACCAAGCTTCTCTGATTTATGACCCTCAAGTACCAAATTACCAAACAAGTATCAAGTGCCATTCAGAGAACTGCTGAAGCAAAAAAGATTTCATTTGCAATGAATAAAAATTAGTAGTAGTTAAGTAAAATAATTTGCAAGCACAATTATAAGGACAAGTCCAATCTAGTGGCAACTTTTATCTATGAAAAATGGAAATGCTGCTTAAAAAAACAAATTCTTTGTTGCAAGATAATGCTATCATAGTTAAATATTTTACTTGTCTAGTCTTCTCCTGATGGCTAGTTGTGTATTCAAGATGCTTTACTGATTCTAATAGAGCATTTCTAAAATTTGGTTTCTTTAAACAGAACACATCTTGACTGCATTGCCCTTGCAAAGATGCCTATTCAAGTGCAAGATTTTGAGTGGTCACAGACATCAACAATCATCCAGATCAAAGTTCCACTCAAGGGTGTCCCAGGGCACAAGGCAGATATATTTAGCACAAATGAGTACATAAAGGTAAGCATCTCTCTTACATTGTATCATGACTGGAATGCTATGTTCCTTTAAAAGTATTGCTTGCATACTTGTTGCAAAATTGCTATTATATTTCTAATATTATAAAAACCTGAACTACACTCTATTTAACATTAAATTGTTGTTAAAATTTGACAACTAATGATACTTCAAATCGACACAACTGTCAGATGCAAACATGATTCACACTCAAAAAGAGACTTGAATACATGACAATGCAAAAAAATGAAGCTTTCTTGCATATATCTCTTTGACAAAATGACCATTACCATATTCTCTCTTTTATTCCTGCTGAGGCTTATTGATTAAACTTTCTAATTTAATGCTGAATAATTAAAGAGGCAGGATTGTCAGGGAGATGGGATTAATTTTTCAACATGTTCTCCTTTGATTTGATGTGGAAACTCTGAATGAAAATTGCAAAGAATGTTGTTGGCAAAGGTTGGTTGGAAAGTTATGCTGACTGGCTGAAACATTATCCACACTTGCTGTCATCAAATTGACATGACAGGACCTTATGCTGAATGTTATCATTAAAAACTCCAAGCACATTTGCATTGCATGGGTTTATTACTTTTATCAAACCCATATTGAATTTTATCAGGATTAAACAAAATCTTTCTGTGTGGTGCCTTTGCTACTACCATTGCTTCACTTTCTATGCCACCATTTCCTGGCATTAGCATCTGGTCAGATACTGGTTCTTGGTTCTCATCACTGATACACTTCAGCTGGTTGGTCTTTTATTTCAGTCCATCCTTGTTTAACTATCATAGTCTATTTGCTGAACTTGTATTACAGGTAAGCTTTCCACCTTACATATTTGAAGTATTCCTTGCTGCGCCAGTGGAAGACTCAAAATCCAAAGCAACAATAAGTAGTGGTCAGATTACATTTCAACTTGAGAAGAAAGAACCAGATGTCATTTGGGAACATATTCAGCATGAAAAATTCAAGGAGAAAGGATTTTCAAAAATGAAGCGAGATGAAGCTGTGGCTTTCTCCCAAGAAAGAGCTTTGAGGCAGCAGGAAAGAAGAGCCACTGAGAGGGACCAACAGCAGAAATTTGCTGTGAAACAGCAAATGAGGGTAAAACTGCTTCATACACAATATTGCTAACTTTGTATTTTATAACAAAATGTGCCACACACCCTCCCGCCCACCACCAGCACCACCTTTTGGCTTTTGATAATTTTTACTTCACTAGTCTAGCTTTCAAATACTAGAAAACTTAGCATATCTTTGTAAAATACTCTAATGTATTCAACATCGTAACATCGTATCTCCTCTGGTCCTTTTTGTTTTTTGTAGGCATCCTTTTGTTATCCTTGAATTATTTTCAAACCTGCCATCCTTGAATTATTTTCAAACATGTACTCTTGAATCACTGGCCAAAAGGAAAGGTTTTGCATATATCACACTCTTACTGTTGGATATTTCACACAACAAATTCTATGGTGATGTCTCAATACTTTTTATATAGTAGACATGGTGAGCAGGAAATCAAATTTATCTTCAACCTAAAGCGAACCAATTGATTGAAAAGATTAGGAGAGTTTTTCAGATCGAGGAGTTTTATTTTACATTTAAGCAAAACTGCTTTGTATAGAAAACATCCATTATATTTACCAAAAGAAACTGGAATTGACATACCCCAGTTACCTAATCCTGCAGCAGTTTTCAGTACTCATTGTTTTTCAAGAGTGTCTGGTTTCATGTCATTACTCGTGTCATTAAAATTTAGGAACCTACATATCATTCTTTATATTGTGAAAAAGTTTTGATATAATATTATACACTTTTGCTGAAGGTATAACCCTTTTGAAGCTGGATGTTAAGAATTTTTTTCTGGGATGTCTAGTACTTGTTCTTGTAGCAAATTTCTTATAGAACATAAGGTTTTATCTGGCTAAGGTGTCCCAGCCAGTACTGTTTCCCTTTAGAAAATATTCCCATTAGATTAGTCTCATGTATGATTGCAAAGTTAGAGTGACTGGAATCAGCATTAGTAATAAGCACGTTTAGACCTTTCTCAATATATGCCTGTCATAATTAAACCTTCTTAGGGATATGAAAATATTTAGGATGTTGATATGTCCGACGCAAAACTAGGCATTTCAACTCAGCTTGGCGCAAACGGCATCAGTTGTAGATAATGGTTTTGTCCCCATTGCGTATTTGCAAACAGATGGATGTAGTTTGTACTTTTGTAATATTCACTGTTTGTCCGAATTTCAGAGACATAATTTAGAACTCAATTTTACGTATCGCAGATTGGTAATGATGTCGGGCTTTCCCATTCTCTTCCCATTCTCTTCCCGTTCTTTCCCGCTCTTTCCCGTTCTTTCCCGTTCTTTCGCGTTCTTTCCCGTTCTTTCGCGTTCTTTCCCGTTCTTTCGCGTTATTTCCCGTTTTTTCCCGTTCTTTCCCGTTTTTTCCCGTTCTTTCCCGTTCTTTCCCGTTCTTTCCCTATCTTTCCCGTTCTTTCTCATTCTTTCTCGTTGAAAAAAACCTTTTGCTTTCGCTGGAGACAACCGTAAGTACGAAATGTCAAATCTATCGAACTCTTGAAAGGAATATCTGTTTGACGTAAAAGAATTGCCCAAAAAGATAGCAAACGCAAAACTTTTGTATAGTTTTTACTTCGCATTTTTTAGCGAATTACAAACATGTATACGAAACGCCGACCGTACCGCTTTCCGTTTTTGAAAGTTGAAATCAAGGCAACTTCTTTCCACCGAATTCATACCGTTTGACCTCTCAACCAATCATGTTCGAGACATTGCGTCATAGCTTTAGCAACAAGCTGTGCTTCGAACTGTGTCACGGTCATTCTGAAATATTATCATCGGTGGAAGCAGGCAGAGTTGTAGAGCCCCCCTTGTAAATGCCAATAGTGAATCCTTTTCGACTTTTTGCTATCCTTTTTGAGAAATTTTTCGAGAAGGCCTCTCTGTTTTTTTCATTGCAACACTTGTAATTTCATATTTCCCTGGGTGAAACTTTCCCTTTTGCTTTTTTCTTGAGACATGTTTCACACATATGCTCTTCTCATATTTCTTCCTCTTTTAACTTTTTAAACTTTTAACTTTTTAAACTTTTAACTTTTTCCCTTTTGGAAAAGAAAAAGCATCATAAAGCTGTTTAGTATAAACAGGCCTCCTTTCCTCTTCCTTGGGCATGTTTCATTGCACGAAATGGGAATGGAAAGGAAGCCACGTGGAAATTGATGAGCGGAAACTTTCCGAACCGTTTTCTGCTTTCCGCTTTCCTTCCATACTGTGAAGTGGAAATCCACCTTTATTCTACATTCCTTTGTTAATAACCAAAAGGGCATTGATGATCAAATCAACGTGGACTGAAACTAGTAAATCGAAAGTGAGGTCGTCTGACATTTTTAGGTTGAGGAGGAAGAAAGATCAAAGATCAAGGCCGTAAAAGATAAAGAAATTAAAAGAACAAACAACGAGCTTGAGGATTGGAAAACAGCTGCAGGAAATGAAAATCAAGACGATATTAGCATGGCATCAAGTGGAACACCTACTGGTGAAGAGCTTTTTTCACAGAATGGCGGAAAAAACGACTCAAGACAGAAACAAGGTTTGTTAGTTTCTATCTGTGCGTTTGCACTTTTAATAATCTGCCTTGAACAGAGACTTCAATTGATTTCAATTCTATTTGAAGATATTCATTAAAATATAAAGCTGTCGTTCAAGATATCTAACGGAGTATTGGCTTAGTTACGATTGCTTCATTTGAGTGTTATGTAAAAGGAAACTGTTGTTTATGTCCTATTCTCTATTTGATTATATGATTTTCTCCCTATTGTAATACATAGAGTTATGCAACGGTGTACAGATAAAAACCCGCACATGGTCACCTACATTTGCCAGATTAACCTAGCCTGGTTTTCATACAGTTAAATATCTGTTAGCAGTTTAGGGTATTGGTTGGTGCCTTCTTAATACTCATTTATAGACCTTGTTTACAATGGTTTTTTCCATAGTTGATGATTATAAGAATGTCAGGAAAAGATAAGCTGTTTGCCTTCATTCATAAGAACGCGAGAAGAAAATCCAAAGTCACTAACCGTTATGTTAGATACTGCTCATGCCTGTATTTCCTTAATAGTTTGTATAGCTAATTTTGCACTCGAATTTTAATTCTTCTAATTTTTCTTTAAGAAAAAAAAGCAAAAGAGAGTCGGAGCATTCCACCACCAAGAGCTGCCGGTACAATACAACTCAAGTTTACACCACGTGCTTTCGTAACTCCATCACGTGAATCTAAGGCCCCCGAAGAAGAAGCGGTGCGTTTTTTCAATACGCCATTAGAGATAAGCCATTTATTAGATATTAGCTATTGTTGATACTGTGCTCGTATATCCTTTCGAAAATCATAACAAATTCACCTGACTATTTTGCATTTTAGTGGCTAGAGAAAGTAGCTGAAATGAAGAAAATCAAAGCAGATACACAGACCAAAATGGATATGGAAGAGATGAACCCGACATGGT
This sequence comes from Rhopilema esculentum, assembly GCF_013076305.1. Next base: position 10,835,195 of record NW_027019299.1, read on the forward strand.
TGAAGGACAAAGGGAGGTACACACTTAATTGATTGGAGAATATTTAATGCCAGGATTTATAGTTTTATATGCTTGCTGGGAATGTGGTTTATTCCCTTTTTGAGGTTGATGTGATACGATAAACGTGTTTACTTCCACTGGTTCACATATTTCAATCTTCACTGGAAACACCTTCGAATTGGTTACGCTTTCATAATAGTTGATAGAATTCCTGCTTTTCTCGCAAAAGAAAGAAGCAAAATAGTTTTAGTACAATTGGATTAACTCGATACAATTAACCCGTGACGCTGTAGTCATTCAATATTTGTTTTCATATTGCAGAAATTTTTACAAGCAAGAGAATTTTATTGCAGCCATAAACGCATTTACGGCTGCAATAGTCTTGAATAGTTCAGATCCTTCGTATCTTTTCGTACATTCATTTTCACATTTGCGTCTGCTTGCTATGCTTTAAGCTTTTTGTGTAGCAATAAAACAAATGATAAATGTGCTTGGTAGAATTATGTTGTTTAAATCACGATAAAGCTTGATATATAAATTTAATCTTGTGTTTTTTACTAGGATTTTTATCACTAATTTTGATATTCTCACCTGAATTGCGAAGTAACTTCAAATAGTGAGCCTTGAGATTATCAATCTCTAAGGCTTTCGCAGTCAATCAATATAATCGTACGTCGACCTGTTTTCCTTTACCTGGCCAAGTTTATACAACAACCGAGCTGCCTGTCATTTGCACATGAAGCAATACAATGAATGTATTCAAGACACAACAATGGTTAGCACCGTCTCATTTTTCTTACTGTGTATAACTTGCAAAAGCAATGTGTGAAGCGTATTTAAAACTATACCTTAGATTGGAAGGCTAATTGAATAGGCATATGGGTATTAGATGGAGGCCATAATTGTTTTGTCACAAGAGGTAGACAGAATTACCAAAACTCTTGGAAGATATTGATATGTCGCTTGCATTTTCAAGTGCAGTGGCAGTTTAAAGAAAAGCAACTAAGTAGCTGATGTTTCTGCAGTTTTGTTTATTTTTTTATATTTATGGCAATATTACATATTGTTTCAAGGAAATGAATCTAGCTCTTTAAGTCTGATAAAGTCGATTCCAGGCCTAGATGTTCCTGTAAAGTCTCATACAACGATTTTTGGAGAATTCTTTTTAAACATTTTTAGGCTTTGAATCTTCTGGACCCACCTGTTCCAGCCAATGCCAAATCCAGGTCCATTGCTCTTATCAGGAGGGGCACCGCGCATTTTAAAGCAGAAGATTTTGTTCCTGGTGAGTAAAACTTTTTATCTTCTAAAGATGAGCAGGACCCTTTTTTTAGTAAAAAGAAGAAGCAATTTCCATAAGAACGTCGATATTGACATATGTGCATTATACGAAGCACCATAAAATCAGGAATGTGCCGATTGGAGGGGGCGTGGGGGACGTCAAGCCCAACAATGTCTACAGACTTCAATAAAGTTGGTCATGCAGCGGGAACCTTAGCATCAATTAGAAAGTTTGACCAAATTTCAACCTATAATTCATTCATTTTATTGGTCATGGTTGGTCATAGTCAACTTTCGTTTTTGTGATACACTCTCTTTTTATAAGAACATATTTATAAGAACACGAGCCTCAAATTGGTCAAAAGTTGAAAACAAATTAAGAACCAGCTGAGGCTGAGGTACTGTAAAATGCAATTTTGAACAACGTTTTATCTAAAAAACGAGGACTTTTAGCCATATGTGGGTTCTTTTTTCGGTAAATATTCAAACCTGCGGGCATATGAAGGCTCTCTCACTTACTTTGTTGGCAAATAAGGCCTGAACAAAACGCTAGCAATCGCACTATCAATTAATTTAAGAACAAATTAAGAACAATCAACCCTCAGATTTTCAAGAAAGACAGTCAGCCTGAACTCGAATTCACTGGTTCGTACAAAAAAGAGTGTATTGCAAATAACTTGCTATAAGGAGCAAGCTATCGACTTTAAGAAATGACTGCAAGGAACAACTGCAAGAAATTTTCTGAGATGCATTTTAAGCTAATCTGAAGGGTGTGGTCGCAAAATTTTCGCTCCGCTCGTAGAAGCATCGTCTTTCCATTTTGCCCCAGAGCCTCTAAAACCTCTCGGCGGCCTTCCAGCCACATTTGCCCCTTTAATTCTTATAAAACTTTATAGATTAGCGGACATATTATAAGCTGAAATTCTTTTTATGAGGAGCTCAAAAGAAGCTGCATTTCATTTTTGCAGATTTCCTTAAAATTGGCTTTTCGCAAAAAGATGCTCATGGATTCACCGAAAAACGCGAACTTCAGGAATATTTGTTTCCGCAAACATAATCTCCTTATATTTTCATGCAATCATTTGCTCTTACTTGTTATCATTAAGTGTGTATATGGTCATCTATTTCATTGTTAATGAATTTTCTATGGAGAAAAAATCGGTCAAACAAGTAAAGTTGGTCACTTTTTTTCTGAACTCCCCCAAACAAAATTGTCTAGGTACATCACTGCATACTATTCATAAAAATAATCAAACCTGAGCAAAGCAAACGAGCTCTTGATGCTGTCGCCGAAACTGCCACGCCAAAATGAAAAATATTTCATTCACCATATGACACTTGTTGTTGATTTTCATTCCAAGAAATAGGCCAATATCATCATTTCCGTAGGCTGCGATACGAAAACCAAACTACATTTAGCATAGTGTGTTGCAGTGGCCTGTTACCTGTATAGTATGTTGCAATTTGTATGTTTTAAAATCACTAAGGGTCTCTGTGACAGTATAATACCTTCAAAAAACAAACACAATGCATCCCCTCTCCCCTTCGAAACAATATTGAATAACAACAGTTCTAAAGCTTAAATTCACCCAATGTAGCTCTGTCAGCTAGGGTAAGAAATTGGCTTTAAAACTAATATTTTTTTGAGAAGGAGGGGGATATTTTTGTATCTTACGGCCGGAAACCTTTATTTCATCAAAATCTTTTATTGACCGCAAGGTGTTCCAAAGACTTTTGACAAGTATTGTAGCTTTTTTCCACCACAACATTGGAAACATGATCCAGTCACCATTATTAAACGATTTACACGATTCTAAAAATAACCTTCATAAAGTTACCACAAAAAAACCAATAAAGAAGCTACGAAAACTTTTTACAGGAAATTTCGTATGCAATGGAAAATGGTAAAGACGTTTCAATTTTTAGGTAATCTCACTTAAGTTAAGACCTAAGTAATTATGCATCTTTTGAAAATTCTGTTTTTGAGAGAACAACAAGCAACACATACTTAAGCAGGTCTTCTAGTCAAAATAAATTAAAACTGCAACTTTGTTCGAGAAATTCCTTGTTAGTCTGAAAGGTAGTTAAATTGTCTGTTTAGCTTCCTCGCGATTTATTAAATTGCACACAAGCCTACGAACTTCTTATAAATGGTTTACGGTTTATTTTAGACTTCATCTAGGAGGAAACGGCGGGTTAAAGTGAGCTTCACTGTAGCGACTGTTGGATTTCACTCTTGGGGTCCTTATTATTAGACCTTGAGCCTCATTATAAGGTCCTTTACCTTTTCATTTTTTTATTAGCGACTTTCCACCATTGTGTCATACGAAATTTGCAATGTCGCAGTCGATAACACTAAAAAAGCACGTGATGTCTTTAAGGAAGCAGGTAGACACAGTTAAAATCGAATTCTTGTGAAGAGAAAAAACTTCAATTAATAATACGCTTCATGCTATTTTCAGATCTACTGTAAAACAAAATAGGTTTTGATGACTGATTTGCAAACTCAGAGAGACGACTGATTTGCAATTCATCATCCTGAAGTTTGTAAAATATTGTTTTTATAGAAATGATGTTAGAAAGTTATCAAAGTAGATTTCTGAAAGCTATGAAGATTTTCTGTAGAAAAATTAAATCTTACGAGAAAAAATTGAAATCGCATACATTTAGGAGGCCCAACAATTTCAGCACAGAAATAAATTCACGAGGATGCTGGGGCATGCAGAAGATTCGACCCCCGCAGGAGGGACCTGCCCAGGGATGGAAAATTCTTTGATTCTTCTTTTCGCTGGATCTTGCTCCAAATTACTTTTGTTTGCGTTCCTTTTTAAACTTTTTCAATTTCCTTGTCATTGAAATAGCATAATCTTATTTAAAAAGAAATATTTCGGGATTGCGTTACATTGCTAAGTGGTACGCCTGGTGGCCACCATTTCGAGCGTATTCTTTGCTAGAAATTGTTTTCAAGTGCTTTACTTTTTCTGGATTAATATCCAGCATACTAGAAATTATATAATCTTATATTTGTGAACTATTTTATGTACTTTGTAGCTAGAAACAATTGCAAGGGAAATCTCAAGTATATCGGTCCTATTCCTGTCAAAGATATGTCCCTTGAAAGTAACCCTAAACAACCACACACCTGACCCTACAGATTTGTTAGAATTTTTCTTTGATACTTTATAAAATTAGAGAGTGTTATAAATTGCCAAAGCACGAACTAAAGCTAAAAGTATTCGAAACTGTTGTGTTTTACGCGATATTCTGCATATCTTACAGCTTTAAGTGACTACGAAGCTGCTTTGAAAATCGAGCCAAACAATGAAAGTGTGAGAAACGATGCTGATAAAATCAGGAAGATCATACAGGGATGCTAAAGTATACTAAGATAATCAATCAAGGATATCAAGGTTAGTGATGGCTCTACCAAGTTACATTTTTGTTTCCTGTGCCTTTTTGCTGTAAGATGTTTTTGAAAACTCAGTGATTAGTGCAACCGGATTACTCACTCAGCCTGTTTATAGTGACTGTAAAATGTTTCACTCTAGTATATGACAGTTTACAGTGAATGCTTCAAAAAGATTTTGCTTTGTGTAAATGACCTTGTGTCTAAAGCATATGCAACGTTGATGGTTTGAACAAAAAGATTCTGTCTATAACAATCAAATGAAGTAAATTGAAATGCCCAAATTTCCACTAGGCTTTTCGTTCTGCATTTGTTGATTTTTAGCAAGTACACCTCATTCACTTCAATTCATTAAGACTGGTAAGAAATTGATACTAGCGAGACTGCTGTCAGGAAAGCCCTGTTAATTTTGCATTAGGTCCAGATTTTGCCTATTTATGTACCTTGACGAGTCTCCAGGTCTCATGGCAGCGGACATCTGCTGCCTTCTCGACCTTAACTGGACGTGATTGTACATACTTAGGCAGGGATCAAACATCAGTGCCACGCATCGGATGCAGGGACGCCGGAGATGGCGTGGGGTCAACCCCCTTGTTGCCTTTTAATGGAAGGGGCAAGGGGGCCAAAGTGCCCTTTTCATAGAAGTGCCCTTGACATCGGCCGTTTATATCAAAAATTCATATTAAATTCTGACTGTACTAGGACACTTGTCAAAGCCTATTCATGACGACGTCTCAAACTTTTAAAGAAATTTCTTAGGTCAAAAGTTAGCCGATTTTCAAGATACCTACAGAAGATCGAAACAAAATGACAGTTACAAAAGAATTGTTAGTAGCTTGGATTTATTTTTCATGTGCTCTTTTATTCAAGCCTGCCCTCCCCCTGCCTTCCAGAAACGTCGCGAAGCAGTGAAGCAGTAATGTTTCTTCATTCGACAATAACAACCATATGTAATATTTTAATCTTACATTTTATGACAGCAAGTCAGATCTAAATTGAGAACAGGCCTTTCTTTTAGTACCATTAGATATCAATAGTAATCAACCTTCTTATACTATCTTATTGACTATGTCACGATATACGAAGCCTGAATGACTTTTAACAGCACTGATGATACCAGTCATGTAACAAGCTTTGTCTCAAAACTGATAGAACATATTATTTCAAGGCAGATCCTAAAAATGATTCTAAAAAGGAGTTTTTTGTTGTGGTTCAAAATCGTGAACAATACCCTATTACAAACTAATATAAATTCTACAGTCACCACGTGCAAAAGAAAACGCATTTACCACTACAAGTCTCCTTTGATCGATGAGGCAATTCACTCTTGCAAATAGTGTTCAAGATTTCCACGAAGCAATATAATTTCTCGGGATTTTCAGATTAAACAATAGGATTATTAGCGATTTCCCCTTCTTCGCTGCGGGTCATATCAAGAATGACAATATCATCAGAGAAAGAAAACAAGCTCTTGTTTTCTCAGCATGGTCAACAAAGCTGAAGAATTAAATATCAGCTTTCATGCATTTTGAATGCATACTAAAAGGGTCTCTTCCATAGAGAAATTAACACATGTACCCCCAAACGTTTAACTCGATGGTCGCCATGTTTTTTCGAGAGGTACATAAATCATTTCTGCGGACAAAAGGGCGTGTCTCGTGGTTTCGTATGCTGTTTTCATGCGTTTCTAATTCAATATTCAGTAGTTAAAAAATTCCATTTCAGGTATTTTAGCGCTAGACTTTGAAAGTTCAGCTGCTACAGAAATGTTAATTCGTTAAAAGTGTTACAGTTATGTTACAGGGTAAAACTCTGGCAAAACGACTGAACATTGTCCAGTGGACTTTTGCACTGTGGTAGAATGCGCGCGGGAAAACTGCGTCACAATCACCGTACTCGCGCCCTCTGCCTTCGTATTTCTCATTGGAACTAAAGCTAAGCTCTTCAGAAGACTCGTCGTTAAAAATTCGCGCCAAATCCAATCCATTATATCAGTTGCACGTGCACGGACTGGACAATGATCAGTGGAATGGCAAAACGACTGAACATTTCTCTACAACATCTATGAACAAAAGAAATTTAATCCTGTCCACTGAACATTTTTGACTGCCTTCAAAATCGACTGAACAAAGCTCAACATGTGGCAAAACGACGCAACATTTACGCTGGACATTTGCCCAGTGCATGTTCAGTGAAAATGTCCAGTCGTTTCGCCGGGGCAAGAAGAACAATTTGTTTCTTTTGCCCAACCAAAATCCTTTATGTGCCGATGAAAAAAGATACAGCGTCCCCCTATAACCAGCATGACCGCCCTACTCCCTTTAGGCGACGCCCCTACTCTGAAAATCCAGCTATCAATCTTCATAAAAAACCAATAGCTGAATCAAAGTTACCACCATAACCTGGGTTAAATTTGAAGGCGGGATATCAAGAAGCCAGCTGCGTTGACTTGTCATTGTCTCCACATGACAATTAGATATCGTCCTTGATGCTTTCACACACAAATACAATCGTGACAACGTAATCCAACCCCAGCGAAATATTACTGTAATCGTAAAGAATCTGGAAACAGGCTTAACAAACAGGCAATGTAATGTTATTGATTGAGGGGTATGTGCGTTTGAAGGTAAGTTGATGTCGATTCTTTATATGTCAGTAAGAGTAATAGAGTAGATCGTCGGGCCTTGTTGTGCTCTTTATGACACTGCCGTTGACAACTTTCAGATTTGACTATGCCTAAGAACAGTCCTTTCTGATTATCTAGAGAACAAATTACTAGCAGGCTCAGCTCTTATTTCGTTCGAGAAAGAACCTCTTTTTTCTGGTACTCGGGGCCGACTCTAACACATTTGCTATTGAAAGGCCATTTCTGCTCTTTCAACCCACATGTGATCAGAGAGTCAAGCTAAACAGGATATGCCTACACGATAACTTGCAATCCTGTCTTTGTAACATCCTTCAATTTCAGCGAAAATCTTCGGATAGGTAGGCCTAATAGTTTCGTAGTTTCGAAGTGATTTTTCAAATTTCAGATGAAGTTTATTTTTGGTGCGGTAATGGTTTGAACTGGTTGAAACGTCTATGTTTGTTAAATTTCAATTAGTACAGTTGTTTACTCCAAGTTATGTAAACGGAACTGCCCCAGGCACTCGATAAAGCTACTTTTCACTCGATAAAGCTCTTTCACTCTAATCGCCTATTTGTATTTGGTCCGTATGTCGAATTTGTTCCGTATATTTGCTGGTGATTTTGTGTTTCAGATTACAAGAAACGCTCGCTTGCTTATCCATTTTTAGGTGCGCCAGGAAGTCCCCCAGGCGCCATTTAGACAGGTAGATTCATTCCTCTGAAACTTGATGGAAATTGTTGACGCTTTTAAATTGTCAGGTAAATATTTTCTCAAGTTTCTGGCATAACATTAGTTTTCTCTATGAAAATTTGTCAACCTTCAGTATTTCGTTGATTCCAGGGATTGCAAATTTTAATGGTAATAAGGTTTATAAGAATCACTCATTATCAGTGGCGTAGCTTGATCTTCCAAACTAGGGGGGTCGGAGAGTCATGAGTAATATTTTACCGACGAAGACATAAATGGGGAGAAATTAAGGTACTATTTCACCTACCGATAGATGATTTTACCGACAAATCAGTTATTTCATGCATTAACTAAAGATTTACCGACAAGCTCATGAAAAATTACACCCCCGGTAGCTACGCCCCTGCTCGGTATATTGGTAGGTGTAGATGTATCATTGAGGCTTGAAATTGTGAAATTTTGAAATTTGACTTTTTATCAAATTGAGCTTTTTGACCAAACAAGACAAGGGTAGCTTTCACGCCAAAGTCGGAGGAATATTCGTTTCTCGCAATGGTTTCATGACAATGGTATCGTTTCCAATTTTCTCTTAAGAATGACATAAGAATGATTTCAAGCAGGAGCATACAATTACCAATTTTTAAGATTATTAAGGCCCAGCAAAAATTTTGTTTTTCTTATAAAACGGTGTGTATTTTTATAGTGGACATGCCGTAAAGAAGTGTAAATGTAAGGAAAACTTTATGACTTTATGACCAATGGGAAATGGAAGGCTGTTAAGCGTCAGTTTCAATAACATGGCCATCAAGATTTTCAATTTTGATCCTTTTATAGAGGTAGAAGAAATTATTTCAGGCCAAGACAACCTTTGAACATCACGAGTAATTACATTTGGTCCATGTGTTGAATTAATTGCTTGATTTACATCTCTCCGAACTTTTTTGCCACCGTGATTTTTAGCACCCTTACCAGGGCCCGCGCCACAGGGGGGGGCGGAGGCCACGGCCTCTATTTTTCTTGCTAACTGTATGCATTAAATCCCCCTTTTAGGTATTAAATAGGTAACCCCCTTTTTTGCCCTCCCTCCCACTTTAGAATCGATGTGCGAGCCCTGCTCACCCTTTGGTAATTAGAAAATTTTCACGACACAAATAAATGTAATAAATATAATAAAATAAGATTAGAAGAAATAAGATTAATAAATATTATATTTAAATACTAATGCGATTTTATCAGCCCTTCCTTAAATTTCTTTAGAGTTGGTTGACTTTTTAAGAGATCTTTCAACCCATTACAGAGACTTGCCCTCTGAATGAGAAACTTTTCTGACCGGCTGATGCCCTCAATATTGCTCTTAGGTTAATATCAAAATCCAGAGTATGCGAGAGGTTGTTTCGCTAACCCTCGTGAACACGTCACTCATATAGGACGGCGCCATCTTAAGGGTTTCAAGATAAGTAGTTCCCTGACCGTGGGCCATCCAAGAGCATGGTTTTGTAACTTTCGAAGTTAATCAAGAGATGTTTCACCAACACATTGCCAACTGTAACGATTTTCTGTGCGTGGGTATCATCCTTTTTTCTAGAACCTCATCCTTAGCTTTTTGTAATGTTCCTTATACTTTTATGAAATGTTTGTTTCGTTTTGTATCAAATCGCATAATTTACTATAATTTCCAGCATGGTTTATTTTATGCCATAGAATTCAAGAATATTTAAATTTTTCTGGCCTTGTTAGGTTGATATCATGATACTCTTGAGTAAAACCGTACAGGCGCTTAGAAACTCGCCTCGTATACACAGGCGCCCAAGACTCGTTTCGCATTGACTCGCCGAACTCGGGAAGCTTAACACATTGGTTGGGACTGGACAGGCACTTTTTGATGTTCATTCGATCCCAGAGCTGTAGCGAGGACTGACTTTGTTATTTATGAGTATAAGAATTTTCACCATAATTCGTACAGGACCAAATGGCTAGAATTTTGGGGGTTGTGACACTCCCCACACCCCTTCCTTTGCACTCCTGTGCGGCTCTGCCTGGGCGTGAGGCTATATGTCCATCTTACTTTGTGCCTAACCAAATTCATACATTACTTTTTATCATTTAAATCGAATATGAAAATTCTAATGAGCCTCTGCATTGCCAACAGAGACAAGTTTAATTAATTTAGCACAACGGATAAGCTGCACGACGTCTAGCAATAAGTCTTTGCGGTGGAACATTAAAATGCCCTCATTAGATTTTCACTGTATTTCTGATCCCACCTGCAAGTAAAGACAATAAACCGTTGCAAATACTACTGCAGTCCTGGCATCTTCGCTTTTCTTGATCTTTTTTGTCATCAGCTATTCTCCAATAGCAGAGTCGTGTGCTTTGTTTCAAGGGGCTCTGATCCTTTTACCTAAAAGAGCACCGCTTATTTCATGCCTTCTTGTGCAAATTGCATTAGATTTATACCTCCAGCATTTTGGGAATTTCCACGTCTTTTACATTTGGACCAAAACATGGTTGACACACACCTTGCGAGAAAATTCAAACGTTCGCAAGTCCATTTTTGCAACGCTACTGTGCAAGTGAAAGTTGAAGGTATCCAGGATCTATAATGTTTTATATATTTTCGTTTTTGTCTGTAAAGTCGATCCTTTTAGCCTAAAACATACATTTATTGTCTGTGACGATGAAGCTTATCAGCCGGCCGATGGTGAAGTGTCGCTTGCAGATATTTTTTTAGCTTAAGTAGCCTTTGAGAATTATAACTGATGAGCAAATGCGCTCAGACACAACAGATAAATGTGATATCTTTACATCTGTCCTCCTTCTGCAAGGCAGACCGTCCGGCGACATTCTTAGAACCCGAAAAACCCCGCCCACTACTTTGCAGAGTAAAGGTTCAGATGAGAGGCTCCTCCTCACGTGGCCCTTTTATGTTACCTTTAATATGAATGGAAGCTGTTGTTTACACCATTAGCTATGCAAAAAGCATAATGATAAAGTCAGTCTCTTTGCGGAGCTGTAAAAACCAAAGGGAAGTACTTTGGAAAAATCTAAATTCACTTCATGTTTTTTCCAGCCAAAATAGCAACCACCCGGTCTCTTCCTGACAATCTGTTTTCAACTCTCCAAACAGCCCCTTGCGTTTCTTCATATTTTCCCAGTTTTAAGCAAAACCTGTCATGAAAGCATACGTATAGTGAACTTAAACGGATAAAAACGTACGCGATGTCGTGTAAACGTGATTATCCGATCTTATTTTGTTCCGATTAGCATGAAGGATAGAATTTTGAAAAAGGAAGCTATATGAAAATAGCATTAGTACAGACAGTTTGACGCCAGAATAGATGCAAACATTTAAAGTTAATTTGAGTTTTACGGTGAATTCTTTGTTCGTCAAACAACAGACTGGGATAAGGGGTATATTTTGGGATTTTGGAGTGAGTCGCATTCACTGCAGCAATTGCCATTCCTTCCGCGAAATATCACAGGTGGAGACCAGAGTTCCTGAATGTTGGCAAGAAGCATGCCGCGACATCAATTTTGGCAGTTTATTACCGAAAGAGGTTGGGGGTTCCGTTTAAGCTTATTACACTATTAACCCCCTCATCCAGCAGTAGTCTTTTGAAATGTTCACTGGGTTGAAGTAGGGAGTGCTGGGGACGGCTCCCCTAAAAGACCTATTTCGTGACTATGTCTTTCAGATCGTCATCGAATCCACGGCAAACCTGCGCGTTAAAACGATGACCATTGATAAAGATTGTCTTAGCCATTGCAAATGGTGATTAGAGGCACGAAATACCAAGACTCCAACCTTTAGGAATATAACCCCCCCCCTCTCCCTCCTCTTATAATAGGATTTAATCTCTGCTTACGTGTTATAAATACTGTAACTTACGCATGCCCAGTATGCCGATTGTAAAGGGAGTTGTTGCGGGAGGCTCCCAGCTTAAAGATTGACACAAAAATTGCCTTTACTTGCCAGTTTATAAAACTTTACGGCAGCTGTTAATGAATTGCAAAGCAGTTTTTGGGCGCTGCAACATGAAGATATAATAGGTTGAGAAACTAATTAGAAAAATTTTTCCTTCTTCTCAGCTAGATTTTCTCTGCTTCTTCGCTTTTTTTCTATTTACGCGCTTGCAATTGTGTGGCTCTGGTCAGTGGCGGATCCAGACTACCGCCATTACCGCTCAAGCGGTATTCAGATTTTATTCAAAAATTATAGAAACAAGGATCATTTTCAAGTTTATCCTACTACTTTAATTAAACCATAGTTAGAAATTGAAAAGATTTGATCGCGCTGCAAACCAAGCATTCCTTCCTAGAAACATGCCTGAAATTTCCACAGAAACATTTTTTATTCCTTAGGCTTGATGAATGGGGGAATGATGAAATCATGGCTTGCTACCTAGGGGGGTTGAGTCGGTGTGTAGTGGATTCGAGCTGCACTGATCAGTAGTCAGCCTGCCTAAATCAATCAAATCATCAGAAATCACAGCTAACCTGGGGGGATGCATAGAAATTTTGTTGACAACCAATGAACAACCGAGTTGACTACCACTCAGTTGAGTAGTAGTTGGATTTTCGCAAAAATAACGACTTTGCCATAATACACGCACCAGATGCTAACTTTTTAGTCAATAAAAAACATTTTTTTAGGCTGGAGAGGCCCTTTAACAAAAGCTGCTTTCAATAATTGCAAATTTTATCTGGCTTTTTAAACTTATAATTTTCAACAGGTCTGATTTTCATAAGTAATTGTGCGACTAAATGCGAGTTTAGGCGACACTTCAAAATTCTGCCAAATGTATCTTTTTTTCTAATTCTATGGCTAAATGCCGTAATTTTTTCAGAATAGCTAACCTCAGAATATTGAATAAGATTATTATTTATTTCTTCTCAAGCTTGTTGTAAGGATACATGAAATTTCAGTAAAGCACTGCTTGTCTCTAGAAAATGGTCTACATAAGAAATTATAGAAAGCAATAATCATTTTAGAAAATCGGGTGTGGCCAGGAAATGGGTGTGGTCTAAAGGGTGTGGTCGACCCTCTATCTCATTTCGGCGGTAGTCAGATTTTGGCTGGATCCGCCATTGCTGGTACCCAGTGTAATAACGGACATGAACATACAGAGCAAGGTAATATTGTAAGCAGAAGACATTTTGTGTAGTTGAAGCTTGTGTAGATTTAAATGCGTTTTGGAATCGTTAACAGTATCGTAAGAAGAATAGTTTTGATGCTAGGGGAAAAGGGAATGGCAGATAACTCAATAAAAATCTCATACACCTTGTTGGAAATCCTATCGTTTTATCTGAAAATCTCTGGAAATCCTGTTGTTTTCTTGGGAATCTCGTGCGCCATTTGCAAGAGGAAACTTTTCCTCGAAGAAAACTTATGTATCAGATATAGCTTGAGCTGTAAGTCACTTTGTCACAAAAATGCCGCCTCTCGGTCGTCAAAAGTTTTGTCATAATACTTATCACAGAAAGCCCCCCCCCCCTCCCCACTTTTTGCAAAAAAAATGACAAATACTAAGTAATAAACTAACAGTAAAGCCTCTTTTTATACGGTTTTAGCCCCCCCCCCCACTTTTACCAACGCTCCGCGGTGCTTATCACCGCCCTAAACACCTTTGATTTGGTGGTAAATTGGAGAAACGGGGTTTCTAGGGTGCCTTTATAGTTTTTACAGGCCGCAAGCTCAGTGGCATAGCTAGGGATTTCTCGTGGCGGGGCGAATATCTGCTGAATCCCGACAAATTTCTTCATTAAGAAAATGTCATTGCTTTTTGACTGATACTTTGCAACCGTTTACATCTAGAGCATGAGAAACATCAAAGTCAAATACCAATGGAAATATATAAGCTACTTATATATCATTACAACACTGCAAATAATACAAGGCCCTCACCAACAAAATATGTAAAGACATATCTCTTTCAATTTAAATAATAAAAAGGCATAAAGCAAACAACACTGTACTTGGCTCAGTATCAAAATAATTTCCTAGTTTTCGTATCCAAGAACGGCTTTTGAAGCTCTCTTACGGTGAGATCAACTACAACCTCTCTATTTATTGTGACTGTTGCCATTGTGCTTCACAGATATGTCTAGATATGTTTTAAGCAGCTGAAGGCTCTCTCGTCTTTAACAGAAGAAACAGGCAGTGTTGAAGATATCTGCAGCAGCGTGACAATGCTCTCAAATGAATCTGTTAAACTATGCTTTAATGAATCTGTTGAAAGTAGATCTTCATGATCACATGGGTTTAATTTAAGGTTGAATTTAAGGTTTAATTTAATTTAAGGTAAACCAGGGTTTAATTTAAGGGTTTTATGGACGAGCATGGCTACGCTGCCAATCCAAGAGCATAATTTTGTTGATAACCCTACATAATAGACAGGGAATTTTGCATAGCCATCTAGCAAACTGCCTAACCAAAATTTTTAAATCATGAAAATAGAGGCCACTGATCATTTTAAGTCTTGGTTACAATCCGGAAAATGACCGGAATAAATATTTCAGAAAGTGTGAAAAATGCACGGTCAGCAAACTTCTTACCTTTGACTTTGATGATTTTATCAGAAATAGCTTGCTAACTGAATAAAAAAATACTAAAACATCATTGTTTCCTGGCGTGATTTGACGTGTTGAATTGAATAAGATGCAACTCCAACTTTAAAATATCACTAAAGGCAATTTTAGGACTTTGGTACTTGTACCCAGGTTACTGTTGGGTATTTCAGTATAACCTTACAACTATGCAAGTTATACAACTTAAACTTTGTTTCCTGGCGTAATTTGACATGTTGAATTGAATTAGATGCAACTCCAACTTTAAAATATCACTAAAGGCAATTTTAGGACTTTGGTACTTGTACCCAGGTTATTGGGTATTTCAGTATAACCTTACATCTATGCAAGTTGTACAACTTGAACTTTGTTTCCTGGCGTAATTTGACCGTGACCTTTGACAACATATCATGACACGACCCTCTATTTTTTCACAGAAGATTCCGACAAGGAGTTGTTGGACTTCATGAAATTTCCGACAGCAACGTTTTGAAGCTTGGTTGGGGGGGCGGTCGCCCCCTTACTCTACACCACTGCGCAAGCTGCATAGGGCAGTTCCCATTGTAAGGACGTAAAAAACTACAGTCCCATCCATTCGACTTTACCCCCATACTGATGATTTGATTGCCATACACAATCGTTTCGTACGTAATATCGTGCTGTGGGGTGAAGTTAACTTTGAACAAATATTTGCTTTTAAAGTAAAAAATTTTTCGGGACTCTTTGAATAGATATTTGCACACCTCGCTTTGTGCATTTAATGTTTGTTTGCTTCATGTTTTCTCGAAGTTAAACAACAAACAAGAAATTTTCCTAGATGCATCCCTCATTTATTTGGTTGTTTCGATTTCCAGAAGGTAAAACATAATTTAGTTTTTAGTTCAAATAGAATTCATATTTTTATCTTTTTGCCTGAGTTGTTAAGTTTGCTTAATTTCCGTTTACAGGTTTGCCTATATTGCTTGTCTCAGCTTACAACTTTAGATTTTAAGAGAAATATATGTTCTTTGGCATTATGCCCAAATCGAATCAATCTTTCAAGAAACTTTGATGTGGATGTTATCTTATGTTTAGTTACGATTTTGCTGTCGAACGTTTCTTGTTAGTTTTGTCATATCGATAATATAATGTGAAATATATTAATTTTTTCCAGAATTCTTGTAAAGCCCTTACTAAAATTTATTTGTGCCTGTAAGCACAAGTTATTCGCAGAATTTGCCTGCAGAATTGCAATGTTGTGTTTTCTTTAGACTCTAAAACTGTTCCTGTATGAAACGAGACATTTCTTAAAAAGGCGAGGGATATGAAGAACATAAAAACATGGTTCAAAAGGACTTATGCAATATGCCTTTAAAAAAATACATCTTATGCCTGAGCTGTAATACCTTGGTTATAATACTTTTGGATTAAGTCTATTTAACAACGGTTAACCAAAGTTGTATATAGTTTGTTTCCTTCCAAATAACAGTAGTTATATGGCAATGGGTTTGGGTTCATTTTTTTGTATCACTCCCATCGCTTAGAGATGTAGAATAGAACAAAATTTGATATTGCATAAGGATTACTGTCATCTCATTTTTACATCCATTTCGGTACCCTCGAAACACGTTATAAAACAATATAGGCCAAGTTTTGGGAATTGCTATGTTGTGAATAGCTTCGAAAGCGTTATTTTTGAAGGTTTCTGTTAATTCTATCCGATTGTAGGGTATGCCTGCGAGTGCCACTCACGTATTTTTGCGTTGATAGGAACAAAGTCGAACACGAGCACTGATTAATAACAAGGTTTGATAACACGACGATTAAAGCAATTAGACAAACCAGCTTTTAACAAACAGATATTGCAAGAAATTCTAACATTTCTCGACTTTCGTAGCACACTTTTTCATGTTTAAAAAAGTGGGTTGAAGTTAGTTTTTTCGCTGCTGTTGGAAACCACTCGAGAAAATAACTTGGCTTTATTACCAACTGGTGGTATTCTTTGTAACGTAGAAAACCCAGATCAGATAATAGAAATCAGTCAAAAACTTTTTTACTTGTCTTTATATAACAACGTTTAACGTGCTACTTCTTTTAATACACCTTAATTTATATCAAGTGGAATGAAGCCACCTCACACTAGTTATAATACAGCACTTTCTCTTAATGATCGTTATTAGCTTACTTAAAATTAACTAACTAGCATATTTTTACCTTAAATTGGTAGAAATACAATAAAATGGCACAAAATATGCCAGGCACAAAATGAAAAATTATGCTTCCAGTTTGGCCATCATCTTCATACTCAGGACCTCCGAAGAAGGGGGGGGGGCCGGAAAAAAAACAATAGAGTTTTTTTTCAAAATCTTTTGTTACGGGTGTTAAATTTTCCCTTGGCCCCTCCCACTTTTCAACCTTTGTCGGAGCCCATGATACTTGTAGTAAAGTGTACATTTGCAGAATGTACGTTAATGGATAACTGATACTTAAATATTTTCGATCTTCTTCCTTCTTTCCAGTTAAAAGACCTAGGCCCTTAATTCTCAGAATAGAAATAAAGTGTAGTTAAAGGTAATCTTAAGGTTTTTTCTTTAAATCAGTGCATTCTAAAAATTGTTTTTTCGTGTTCTTAGAACAACACGATTAAAAAAAACTCTGCAAAGGGAATTTTATACTTTTACTACCTTTTACCGCTTTTTCTTTAGATCTGTGGCTGTTGAGCATGATGATGCCAGTGATAGGGGTATGGGATGCATGCTGCCCCTCTTGCTCTCCAAGAGAAGCTCTTGGATAAAACTAAATACCCGGTTCATGAATGTACCCTAAATATCGGCATTCATACTTACCAAGATATTTTTGCCACTTTCTGACTGTAGTGCATAACAATTTTCCAATAAGCACGGAAAAGTGGAAATGTAACATACTTAATTTCTTTTGGTATCAAACTATCCAATAATGACGTGAATAGCGTGAGAAAAGCAGTAGCGTGAGTGGAAAAATGAAAAATTTGATTGGTGACTTGTTTTTGACCAATCAGCGAACCTTAGCTTTAACCAATTTGAAGAGTCTAAGAGAGAAAACGGACCCTCTTTGTCTACTCAAGTCGAACTGCTTTGTTTTGACGTAGGCAGATTCTAAAACACCTTTTCGAAAAGGCGACCTTGCTTGCCCGATTAATCGTGCCCTGGATTACATTTTATTTGAGCATTCTCTCGATGCTCGCAGGGACATGCTGTTTATTTTATCGACTAATTGTTCAATAGTGCATCTTACAACCCGTTCTCGAGATGGCCACATCAATTCGAAATATGTCTATTAATTATGAAAGAATTATTAGAAGTTTCGAGTCATTTTTCAAAAGGCCCTTGTCATGAAGCCGGTATCCCTGTTCAAGCGGAGTACCGTCTAAAGTTTATAGTAAGCAGCTTTGTACTCTCAATATACTAATTTCTCTTTTCTCTTCATAACAGGTAAAGAACATTTTAGCAACATTTTCAAGCAGGGATGGATTCGTTCTGGAACCTTTCGTATATGGAAAATGTTTCAGTTCCAAAACACTTTTATACAGACGACACAGAATTGGATAAAATTGATTATCAGGCACACAGCTCTGAGCATCGGATCATTTCATCGTTTGGCATTACGTTCCTAATTCTCGTTTCCTTATTGGGGAATGGCTTGGTCTGTCTAGCTGTGTACCAAATCAAAAATCTTCAATCAAATGTCAATTATTTCGTTGTGTCTTTAGCGATATCTGACATGCTTGTTGGCCTTATATCAATGCCTATTTGGATGACATTTGAACTTACAAAGTTCGAAGACCTTCCTCTCAGCATTGCACCTGAATCGCTGATCAAAGGCTGGACTTTTATCGACATTCTGAGCGGTGTTGGGTCTATTTCAAATCTCGTTGCAATCAGTTTTGAGAGGTACTGGTCGATCAAGTCACCGCTCTCTCATCGAATCTGCATGACAAATACATACATTGTTGTCAATGTGTTTGCTGTTTGGACGTTCTCTTTCTCTGTTGCTTCTTTGTATATCGGTCTTTGGCAGTTGAAGTGGAAGGTTCTCCTCGTAACAATCATTGGCTTTCTTTTGCCTTTGTCGTTGATCCTTTTTTCTTACTTAAACGTGATCCTAATATTGCGCAAAATTCCCACCAACGTTATATCAAGACAAGAGAACCACACGGTGACGCGAACTCTTTGTATTCTGGTTACTGCCTTCGTTATTTGCTGGTTGCCATTTTTTATCGTTTCCATAACTTCCATACATTGCAAATCGTGCAATGTCTACGTGTTGAAAAGGCAATGGATACGCTCTTTTGTAATATGGCTTCATTATCTCAACTCGTGTTGCAACCCGTTCCTGTACTGCATTTTCAATGCTTATTACAAAGACGCATTTAAGATGGTGCTAAAGAAGATATTCTTTAGAAAGCACCGAACAATTGTGGGAAGAGTGAGGACGCAAAGTAGACCTATTAGCCACTGTACTCGAAGCACAGCAGATCGCTGTTCCACAATACACATGTCGTTTCTGGAGCGAGATCGGTACCAAGATGAGCAAGGGAATGGTTGTTGCGCTGTTGATATGCCGTTGAAAAATTCCATCGACTGTGAAAGTACCGCTTTTGAACCGCGGTATGCGCCTTTCGATCCCAAGGAATACAAGGCTATAAGGCTCACTCCTGGAGGGCTCTCTAGATCCGAATCCACAGAGATATAAAGAAGTCCAATGCGGGGGAAAAATCTTCTTTGCCATTCGGGAACAAGGTAAGTGGCCGGTAACTGCAAGAAATAAGAAGAAATAAGGTTACAGTGACTTCTTAAATTTTTCGTCGGTAATACATTTGATTGTAAGTTAACTAATGTTAATAAACTTTGTTTTAGAGCACGGAACATTGTTTAAATAGATTGTACAATTAATGCAATTTTTCAATTGCTGTATTTGCCAGTGATTTGCATCCAAACTTATGCCAAATATGGATCGTCAAATTCAGTGATTTTGATAAGTTATATCCTAGCAAATGAAAATATTTCTATTTGTATCGCAAAACCAACGCTAGTCTGGCCAAAAAAGATGTTGAAATGATATCACCGATTCGTATAATCAATTCGTTTATTATCGATTCCTTGTCAATCCTTATGATTCTTGAAGAATTTCTATGTCTGTGAATATTGCTGAATCTTTCTTTAAAAATAGATTGAAAATGGCAAATAAAATCTTCATTTCTGCTATGATATGTTTTCTGCCATGATATCTGCTATGATATCGGTGTATTCTCATTCCGCCCTAGCAATCTTGTCTTCTTTTTTCAAACATGATGCTTCAAATTGAAGATTTTGTAGTAGTTCATAAACATGAACAATTTAATACCTTGATTCTAGAAAGCTCGTGCAAATTTAAATGAATTGAAATAAAGTTTGTCCGATGCATTAATCGTCCGACATCTGGTTTTATCCGAAAGTTGTTTCGAAGGTCTAATCTTTTGACAGAAATGAAGATTCGAACCAATGTATGAATTTTCTTTGAAGTGCATATGTCTCTGGCACTTAAAGTTTCTTAAAAGTTTTTAAAGTTTTTCATGACATTTTTCCCCCAACCCTGGTGGCCGTCTTTCCAAGACTAAGTTATGAAAGGTTTTGTAGCCACTACGATTTCCTCCTAAGGTGTACTTCTTATTTCCACACGGTGCATGGACCATGAATGCTGAATATGCTACGACGTATGAATGCTGAATATGCTACACGTCGGTCTCTTTACAATGTTATTGTCTGAAATAAATTTG
Organism: Rhopilema esculentum; assembly: GCF_013076305.1. The sequence goes on from NW_027019299.1 coordinate 10,855,538, forward strand.
TCTAAAATTCTTGAAAATATTTCCGAAATGTTTCCATTACAAAGTTTTTTAATATAATCCTAGAAATTCATGATAATGGTTGGCGAAACCACACTGCTAGTGCTTAGTAAAAAGTTGCCTTTCCTAGGTTCGGATCAGTATGAAGCTAGAATGGTCTTGAGGGATTCATCCGTTGATTTTCTCATTCGAAGGTCTTTTGTTGTTCTGTACATTTTTGAGTCGAACTCCAGGAACATAATCTTGCAGGGGCATGGATGAATCAATTTACCTGACTTGTTTGGAATTCCTCGCTTTGTTATAGTTATTACTGGTAAGCAAACCGAAAGGGACACAGACTGTGCTGGTGCCGGTGACAGCAGTTATTTGTCATATTGAACAGCATCCCCAAACCGCCGGCACGAATATAAATCGAAGATTCCTAGGTCCTGTCCAAGAAGGCAATGAGAATACACACAACTAACATTTTTTGAAACTGCCCGCATTGTATAACAATACTGAACATGAATACGCTGACGATAATCAACAGGCCAAACAGATTACCTGAAAATGACAAGCACACTCCAGGGGAGATGGGACTTTAGCAAAAAAAGTTAAACTTCTTCAAACTACATTTAGATTATATGCTGGAAACATAAAAATAGGTGACATGAATATGCATTCGTTAAATCTGAAGTATTGGTTTGGTCACAGAATAGAAAATAGGCAGAAGGGTAACTCTCGTCGGTTACTTGGTTGTTTTTGAAACCTGAGTCAACAATAGAATTCCTTAATTCCCCTTTAACCTCAATTTCTTTAGACGAACTTAGTCATGACAAATTATCATTCATTAATCAGATATAAACGAATTATGATACATAATTGAATTTATTCACTATCATGGGGCATTTCATCTCAAATAAAGTTGTCTACTTTCATTCTTTTTTTAACGTTCCCCGACAGATACTTGCTAAGCCTCGTATAATTTAACGCATGCGCTAGTTTTTTCAGGCTTCACCTGATAGGCAGTAGTTACCCTTCTGCCTAATTCCTATTTTGTGGTTTGGTATTTGAGAGAATCACAACGAGAACAAACACATGCCCAATCGGAACAGCCTCGTATAGAACACGACACAAGCGAAATGGAAGAATTATTTTTTCAAAACCCTCTGTAAACCCCAACCTCAAAGTTCCCTTCTGAATACTGTCTTAAAAATAGCAGTCTAAAGCAACCTAAAATAAAAAAAATTAAGCATTGGCTTATATACTTTCGTTTGACAACATAATGATCTCAGCGATTAGATAGTAAATAGACAAAAGCGTGCAGGACCAGTCGTTAAACGGGTATTTGGATAGGCTTTAAAATACTTGATATCACGAACCTTTCTTCAGTCAATAATTATAAAAAAACACACAATCACTAAATGTAATAGTTACTCCCATTTTTGGTGGTACTTGAACATGAATTTGAAAATGCAAACATTTGAGTAAACTAATGCTTTTCGTCTGACACTCTTCAGAGTTTAAACGTCAGCTATGTTCTGACATTTTAAACTTTGAAGAGTGTCAGACGAAAAGTATTAGTTTGCTCAAATGTTTGCATTTTCAAAGCCATTTTAATAGTTACTACCTGAGACGCCACCATTGTTGTCACAGAAGGTGGAAGAAATTTCTGATGCTTCCAGTTCACTGGAAAATGCACCCATGGAAGCTTTTTTTACTTCCTTACAATACGAACTTACTGTTAGAATTAGTATCCACTTTTTAATCGATTTTCTGGTAATCATTATCGTCATTCGCTAACCCAACCCTGAAACATTGTTTTATGGAGTTATGGTTATCGCTTATTTCAGTTTGTCATTTAACAGTTGAAATGTTAACGTGCCGACGAGCGAAGTGGCTCAAACCAAATTGAAAATGAAAACAATCAAATACACTATCCACTATCATTGATTTCTTAATTGATGTCACCACCAAGTTTGCCTAGTAAGCACCAAAAATGCCGAATCTGACGAGTAAAGAACCGATTCATAACTCTTGGGGGGTATCTCACCCTATAACCCCATACCCTGTCTCTCCTTAGCACCGTCCCTGATGGGCTATTTGGAAAGTTTGCTGATTCCCCTTACGGTACGTTCTTGTCCTTAGGTTGGTCCACTGTCTAGAGCCACCCTTAGGTTGGTCCATATAGTTTGTATCACAGGAATCATTTCTGGGACATGCATTATTCTACCTCCACATAAACAAGATTCCAGTCATACTTAAGGAAATTCCATCTAGGAGTTCGGACCTACGTAAGTATGCTCATGCCTGACAGATGTTCTTCAGTTGAAAAGCTGACGAGATCGAAGAAAAGCTCTCAATGAAAAAGGAAGACGATTTTTTTCTGACATTTGAGTAACATTTGACGATTTTTTTCTGCAAATATATCGAAGGCAAACCCAGGAACGTTCCTGTCCAAATATATACTCAAACAAACTCATGGCAAAATCTTCGACTCTAGGGCCCCGTTCACACGGGAACGCAATCGTTCCGTTCCGTTCTTCTCCGTTCCGAAAAGCGTAACGCTCAGGGGTTGTGTTCACACGGGAACGCCTCAAATGATATCGTTCCGTTCCAAAAAGTGAAACGACAAAATAAGTGATACGAAAAGTGGAACGGTACGCAATCGTTCCGTTCCGTTCCCGTGTGAACGCGCAGAACTGGCCCAGAAAATGGAACGATAAGAGTTTTGCCCTTGGCGCATGCGTCTGTGTTGTTGTTGTGGGAAGCAAGAAGTGACAATAATAAACTCGAAGAAAATGGAGGATATCAAACACATTTAGGGTTGGCTTCCATTTTCCCACGAGCTTGCTTATTTTGGGGCGCTTTTGTATTCTCCATTTATTCAAATTGTTTAAAAAATTCAGAGATAGCTCAGAGATAAATCGAAATGATGAAATCCATCTCCATTATGGACATGCGCATTAAAAATAATTTGCTTGTTTTGGCGCGCAAATTGCAGAACGGAACGATTGCGTTCCCGTCTGAACATAAACAAAAATCGATACGCAATCGTTCCGTTACCGTGTGAACAGTATACCTTTCCGTTCCAGAAACTGGAACAAAAATGGAACGGAACGATAGCGTTCCCGTGTGAATGGGGCCTAGGTCATCGAAGTTCCCACCATGAAAGGCACTTACAATTCAGAATTTGACGATATATTGAATAAAATGAAACTACAAAGGAATGCCAAATTGCCAACTTTTTGTCTCACATTAGATGTCAGGCAACGATATCAGCGGGTATAAATCCAGGAAAGAAACAAGTGCAGGACAAGGAACAGAGGATCAATTACTATACCTCCGAAATGTCAATTAAAAGACAAAGTTTATATGTAGAAATCTTGGAATGAATGAAAATTGAAATTTTGTACTTTGCAAATGCTGAATATTAAGAGAATTTATTGAAAATATGGAAACATTAGACACAGTATTTTACTTTGGCTTCAAAGAAAAATGGTTTGCCAAGTTAATTGGTATAGATATAAGCAGATAATCATACTTCATTCAACAGTCTCCATCTAGAAACCTTTACAGCAGCTCCACTGGTAAGAACCTAATTCGAAATTTTAGCCTTAAAAGGTTCTAATGTGGAGGAGGCCTAAATTTGAAATTTTAGCCTAACAGGCTCTCAAAATCCAGGTTCTTATACGCGGGTTTTAACTGTATCTCAGCAAAAAACGTTCCATCAATGATATATAGAAGCGCCGAAGGCGCTAGATGTCGAACTCAATTTGTACGCTGTGAGGCAAATTTGTTTACTTCGCCATTTTTAATAGTGGCAAAAAGGAACTTGCTCCATACTGAGCCCTTATAAATTTGGTAAAAGTAAGGTTTGATTTCGTTCACTTCTCTTTCGAATATCGATGTGAAATTTGGTGGGTGGCCTTATATTGCACTTAAATTTATGAATTAATGTTAATATTGGAAAAATAAGCCGTCATTCGCAAATTCCAAGCATTTACAGTAGCGGTACTTACTGCGGTGTTTTAGGTCTCGTCGAAATTTCAGAAAATAATGAGTGATCTGTTTTAAAACGGATCCAGTGACTTTGTTCAGCCACTCAATGCATAATCTTCTCAACACATTTGTACAAAGATGTGATTTAGTTACTTTTTCTTTATCTAGGCCTAACTCTAGAAAAATAATAATAACAGAATATAAATATAGTAACCAATTTTTGATTTTATATAATCATTGATATTTTTAGACTATTTCAAAACCACGCTCGTTGCTTGTAATTATTCTTCAGCACAATGCGTCCCTCCCCGCATAAAATACCTCCGGGGTACATTTTCACGACAAAGATTACTAATTTAGTCTTACCAAGAGGAAAAAGAAATTTGATTCATATCAAATTTCTTTTCTACAAATTCAATTTGACAAACTAAACATAAAACATTCGCCTTTCCTACTCATGCCATATTAGGTTCTAAACGACAGACAGAGAAATTCAAGAATTTTATATTTAAAATTTTCTATGCAGATAATAGACTCAAAAAGTTCTTTTTAATTTATATGAAGATAAAAATTGCAAGCACATACTTTTTCAACTCATAAAACACGACAGGTCACTGCTATATTCCCCCCGAAACTGCTTAAACTAAGAGCCATATTTTTTAAAATTCTGTTGAAAAACCCCAAAAAATTGTTACGTGTTGTTGATTTATAACTCCTCTATCTACCTGCATCAGAAAAGGCACTGAAATAGTTGCGGGCCACGAGAAAATCATACATTAAAACAAGCAATTAACCATAATGAGCCCTATTGCAGCTCGCTTTTTGCCACTATTTGAAATGGCGGAAGTAAACAAATTTGCCTCACTCGGCAGTACGCAGCATGACCCGAGTTAGAAATCTAGCGCCTTCGGCGCTTCTATATCATTGAGTTCCATGGATTCAAGCCAGAGCGAGGCGACAGCCTCCTTTTGCATTCACCAAGGCAAACAAATAATTGGCGCCATATTTTGCTCTTAGTTTCACGTTACCTGGTATACCATAAAACTTTTAATGCATCGAGAAGGGAGGAATGAATTATCTGTTAAAGATATTTCCAGCTAATGCATAAGTCCAAAAAGCCTTGGGCAATGTAGCTCTGGACTACAGAACGAGGGTAAGTCCTTGTTGAAATCAATTTATGCTGCTAATCAGGAATTCGGCACTGATGGCATACAAAAAATGTTAGCCTTTTCCCCCATATATAGAAATACCTGTATGAAAAATATAGTTTGCCTGGCGTAAATTGATCCACGTGAATAAACGTTTTTAAAGAAATGACTTGATGCACCTCCCAGTTAAAATCTTTGGCACCCCAAAAACTTGATGGCTAAAAGTAAAACAGTAAGGTACAATTTCAGTTCATAATTTGTAAGTTTTAATCATTTGCTATACTAGTATGCATTTGTTGATAATATTGCAGGCTTTTGAAGTCCTTTATATTGAAACTTCGAAATAGGAAAATGAAAATTTGAAAATTGAAAGTGATTGCGGTATTTGGTATGATTTCTCAAAACACTGCAATTGCTATGCCAGTTCACTGGTACTCAGAAGCAGACTGGCCCACCGAGACACTGGGGAAATTTCCCAGTGCGCCCTTTGCCTCAAGTTTTTTTTCAAAAAACTTGAAAACTTTAGAAAGACAGATAATCTTGGCACTCAACTAAAACTTACATTTTATCAAAAATATGTTTGCATAAAAAAGTTTAGCTTCACCTTCAAGTTGAGCAATATTAAAATTATTTGCAAAGTTTTCCAATTTCTAAAATTCATTGAAGACTAAAGTTTGATCAGAAAATTCTTGAAATTTAAAAACTTGAAAAGAACATATTTGTTTTAAAATGGCATTGAAAAGGCAAACATTTTACAACTTACTAAAAGCTTTTTATTTTTTTCTATGCAGAATGTTATATTGACAGCAGTAACTATGTAGCAGCCAGAAGGCCTACTTCCGCTACAAACCTATATTATTCAAGCAAGTGTGCAATACTTTAATTAATTCCATATCTGTTGAGGGTGTAATAGGGGTCTTTACTAGCTAACAAGTAGACTGTTTTGCCAACTGATTAATGACTAATAATCTTGTGTAAAACCCAAGATTTATGACAAACCATGTTTGTTTTTTGACTTACCACTAATGCAAAATATTTCTAGTGCCTGATATCCAATAACTGAGAGGGCTTGCACTTTTGAAAAGTTATACTGAGCACTACCCTGTACTCTTTTGAGTCAGACTGTTTGTAACTGGATAAAATTATCGATATGTGGCTATTGGGTATGCAAACATGCACATATTACGTAAACAAAGATGGGGGAGGGGGATTTATACAAATGTTTACTGTCATTATGGCCAATTGTAAAAATTTGTTAAATGATAATTTAGCAGGAAGGGGATCTTTGAAAATTTGCATACATTTTGATTGCATAATATATGCATATTCCCTGTGTTGTCTAGCTTGAACAATAGTCCTGTTTTTTTTGGACCAACAACTATCTTTTAATAATAAAAACTACTCTAGATATGATAGAGGACAATACTTTCGAAGCGTCCTGTGACAAGCTATTCTATTTCTCCTTGGCTGCAGAAGTTGTTTTCTTTGTAAAATATTGGAAGATAGTGTCTCGCTAACTGAAAAATGGGCTTTGTGCTTTAGTCCAGCTTTCAAAATCTACCCATCACCTGAAAGCAATACATCATTTGATCCCTAAAAATATACCGATATACCGATTCACATAAAAGAACTACCCAACAAAATCCTGTTTTGGAAACATTTCAAAAATTGGCTATTACTTAATATATAATCAATAAAATTCTAGCACTAAAACTGATAATAAAATTTACAATCTATATATATGACCCTATTGTTCCTTTTTATTTTCTTCTTTCTCTGTTCTTTACTTTTCAATTTTACAAATTTATGCTTGCTGTTGCCATTCTGTTTGGTTCTGTAGATGTTGCAAATTCAAATTACTTCCTTATTAACATGCGCATGAGGCTTTCATCTGGATTGTCCCTAAAGTATATATTAAGTCTCATTTGGAAAGAAATGCTTAAATATTTTCCGAATCTATAGATCAATTTCACCTCAAAGCAAACAAAATTCCTGTTGAATGGCACAAGAAGTACTCTGCACCAAAAACCTAAGTTGATCTAAGTATCAAGGCACTGGGCTCGAAAACCTTTCTGGTTCTCCCAGTGTCATGGGCAACTTATTTATCATTTTGATTAGTTTGAGTATATTGTAACTAAAATGTTACTTAAAAGAGCAGAAAGTCTTAAGAAATCCAAAAACTTTGACTTTTGATTTTTAAGTCATATGCCCCTCAACTCTTTCCATGCACACATACCATAAATTGCTTGTGGTGCCATGACCCACTGCACACATTATATTCATTTGCTGTGCTGACCCCCCAATTCACATGACAGATTTATGACCCTGGAAAAAAGAATGGAAAAGTAGTTAGTAGGAGCAGTATCATTTTAAAATGCAATTTTAAAATTTTGCAGTATCAAAGGCTTATCTAGAAATTTTCATATTGGAAAAATGTTTTTAAGTTCTAAGGAAGAAACTATCAAAATCAGTCTTTACCACATATTTTTTTTGGTTGTTGATTATTTTCTTCTACTTTCTTTGTCAAAATAATTTTTAATTTTCCAGCTCATCATCATCATCATTAGCCTGTCACACCACTGCTGGCGGATGGCCTCCACATCTTTCTCCACTCATCACGGTTTTGGGCACTCTGGGTACACGTGCTGCCTGCCTTCTGCTCGATCTCATCTCTCCATCTTTTCTTTGGTCTTCCCTTTCCTCTCTTCCTGTCCCACGGAGTCCATTCTGTCGTTTTCTTAGCCCATTCGTGGTTCTTCATTCGTGATACATGTCCTGCCCACTTGCCTTTGGCTTCAATCACTTTCTCGATGACATCCTTCACCCCTGTTCTTGATCTTAAGTCTTCGTTCTTGATCTTATCTCTCCTCGTAATACCCAGCATTGATCGTTCCATGCTCCTCTGGGTGACTGCCAGTTTCTCTCTTTGGCGGTTGGTGAGTGACCATGTCTCAGCTCCATACGTCATTGATGGCAGTATGACAGTGTTCATGATCTTCTTTTTGAGACACATGGGCATTCTTTGATCTCTCAGAAACGTGCTGTACTGTCCGAATCTCTTCCAAGCAGCTGTTACTCTCTCGTCTATTTCTTTCGCCATCTCATTTCCTGGTGTTAGCAGTCTTCCCAAGTACTTGTACTCATCCACCTCCTCCAGTTGTTCTCCATCCACAATTATTCCTTTCCTTCTCCTTTTCCTTGCTATTTCATTGCACATGATTTTGGTTTTCTTTCTGTTCATTTTCATGTCATCTTTTCTCCCTTCCTTGTTCAGATCGTTGAGCAGCTTGCTGAGATCCTCTTCCTTTTCTGCAAATAAGATGATATCATCTGCAAATCTCAGGTTGTTCATTCTCTCTCCGTTGATGTTAATTCCCACTTCAACTTCCATTCTCCTGAATATTTCTTCCAACGCTGCTGTGAACATCACTGGTGACAAGGTGTCTCCTTGCCGCACTCCCTTCATGATCTTAATCTTTCGGCTAAGTGATTCGTTCCGAACCTGAGCAGTGCTTCCATCATATGTCTCTTTCAGGATGTTGATGTACTTGCCTCTTTCATATGTCTCTTTCAAAAACAGCCTTGTGCAGTACAGAATCAAAGGCTTTTTCGTAGTCAACAAACGCCATATGGATGGGTATTTTATACTCATTGGTTTTCTCGAGTATTTGCACGACTGACTGCAGATGGTCGATGGTTGAATGACCTCTTTTGTAGGCAGCTTGTTCTGGCGGCTAGTGGTCACTCAGATTGTTATTCAACCTGTTCTTCAGGATCTTCATGAAGAGTTTGTAGACTTGGGAGAGTAAACTGATTGGTCTATAATTAGCAAGGTCTTTCTTGTCTCCCTTCTTAAATATGAGTGTTATAATGGCATTTTTCCACTCGTTGGGTATCTTTTCTTCAGTCATCACTCTATTGAAGAGTGTTCTCAGCTTTGATCTCACAACTTCACCTCCGGCTTTGAGCATTTCAATCACAATCTGATCTTCTCCAGGTGCTTTGTTATTCTTCATACCTTTTATGGCATGCTCGATTTCACTATCAAGGATTGGTGGTACATCCTCTGCTTCTTCTTTTCTGATGTTCTGGGCTGCATCTTTGTATAGCGTTTCATAGAATTCTGCGCACCTCTCAAGAATTCTCTCTCTGTTGGTGATGGCGGTTCCATCTTGCTCTTTCAATGCTGGTATAAGAACCCTGCAGCCTTCTTTTTCTTTTGCTCTTTTCAATCCTTTCCCACTCTCAATTGCCTCCTTCACTTGCATGGTGTTGTGCTCTCTAGATCTTCTCTCAATCTCTTCCTGATGGTTTGACATAATTTGTTGTACTCTCTTCTCTCTTGGTCATTCAGATCTTTCTTTGCCATTGCTCCGTCGCTTTGATGATGTTGTCCAACCTTTGCATTAAAGTCACCCATTACGATCTTGTATTGACTTTTATTCTTCTCCATTGATTTTCCAATCTCCTCATATAGCTCTTCAACTTCTTCATCATTGTGACTCGATGTTGGCGCATACACTTGTATTACTTGTAGTTGGTATTTGCTGTCCACTTTCAGTGTAAGCGACGTCACTCTGCTGCTCTCTCCTACGTACTCTATAACTCGGTCCTTGATGTTCTTGTTGACCAGAATACCACCTCCTCCAACAGATTCGTTCCCTCCTATTGTGTACAGCACATGCCCACTTTCAACTGTTTCAGTTGCTCTCCTTTCTTTCGTGTTTCTGACAGTCCAATGATGTCCAACTTGAAATCTATCAGCTCTTGCTCTAGCTCCTTCTCTTTCTCTGGATCTTTCAATGTTCTCACGTTGTAGGTGCAAATATTTAATTGTACTCTTGAAACCCGGGGATTATTAGCACCCTCTGCCTTTCGGCTGCCGGGGACTGAGGGCCGTTGTGTGTTGCGTGTATTCATGTTGTGGGTGTGAACCATGACTCACCACGCTGGTTCAGTGCGGATTGGTGAGTTGCCTGCACCCTAGATTTCTCAGGGGTGTAGGACTATGAGGCAGGTAGTACGAGGTTACATTTTACTCATAGCAGACTTGGAGCCTGACCTGACTTCGAGCTCATCTTAGATTATTTTGTTAAATGATATAGTAACAATACTGCTTTTTACCTCTATTATTTTCTTTTGTTGGTCAGCCAACATTGGCTGCATTGTGAATTCCCACATTCCTTACAATAAAAGGAATTTGGATGGTCTTAAAATGAAAATCACTGGCTTTGTTATACTCAGTTGATAGTTTGACAGTCTTTGAGAGCCCTTTGCCTATTTTCTATTTGTATTCTATGTAATATTTCCAAATATTGTTTTAAAAATGTCCAACTGCTCTCTTTATTTGTTCCCACGTAAACTTTGCCTCCATCATTTCTCACCAACATCCACCGAAAAAATTCGCTTTAGTATTCTGTACGTTATTGTTCTTGATTCCTTTGTTTAAAGTAAATATTGTCGCTACTATGTATTCGATATTTCAACATATGTACAAAAGTTTAGATTTAAACAAGAGGTATTTAGAGTTGAATCCCCGCTTATATTCTTATTTGACGCCCGAAGAGAATCACCATAAGAACCTTTGGGATTCTTTGGAATGATTTGGGGAGCGTTTTGCCCTTTTGTCGCAAGGCCCTAAATCTAAAATTGAAACTTCTGAAATAAGTTTGAAACAATAGAATTTTGACAAAAAAGTAACAGCGATAGGATTCAATTATGATAACTTTCGCGAAATCCCTAGCCTTAAAGTGGCGATAAGGTGAAGGTAATCGCTATTTTTAAAGAATGACTCACGAAAGCAATAACCTCATATATGCAAACCTTTTTGCTATCTTAGCTGGTAACTTACTCAAAATGCTTATGAAATGAAATTTGACAAGTTTAGATAAAGGCACATGTAGTAACCTAATTGACTATGCGCAGGAGCATTACTTTATGTGACCCATGTTTATATAGTTTCAGATTACAGTTGACAGTATTACAGTTATGTGTGTAGGCCGTTTGAAGTTAATATAAAGTTATCGTTTTGTTTCTGTTCAACCCATGCGTTGTTCTATCTCCTTCACATCTTAACATTGGCGACGAGAATGTCTGTACAACTCAATCCATTACCACCGTTCGACCCGAATGCAGAACTTGGAGCGAGTGTTGCTGCCAGATGGAAACTTTGGCTACGTGATTTTGATACTTTTCTTGTGGCTAGCGGAATTCGAGACGCTAAGCGCCAGAAAGCTTTGTTACTTTACCAAGCTGGACCCTAAGTTCGAGAAATTTTTAACCAGTTGAGTGATGTCAACGGAGAAGGGGATGAAGACAACTTTGCGACAACAAAAGCCAAGCTCATTGAGTACTTCGAGCCTCAGAAAAATCGACGGTATGAAGTTTATCGTTTTCGTGAAACTCGTCAGGGAGATCAAGAATCGCTCGATACTTTTCATACACGACTCAGGCAGATATCCAGTACATGCGAATTCGAAGATGTAGACTTTGAAATCGAGGAACAAATAATTATAGGGGGTCGATCTTCCCGTATAAGACGCCGAGCTTTGCGTGACCCTACGTATACCCTTAAAGACATGCTAATCGATGGAAGACGGGATGAAACCAGTTCGTATCAAGCCCGAGATATAGAAACCACCCACGTACACACAGAAACAACGAACCGCTTGCAATCGAAGTCTGATAACAAGACTTGCAACAATTGTGGAGGAGAATGGCCGCACAAAAATCAATGCCCCGCACAAGGGAAAACATGTCGCAAGTGCAACAAACCGAACCACTTTCAATCAGTTTGTAGGAGCTCAAAATTATCGAAGCAGAAACAAAGACGTCCTGCACATTCTCGCAAATCACATGCAGCGGTGAGACCTTTGCAGCATGAGGATAATTCTAGTGACGAGGAATACCTGTATACGGTCTCAAATGGCAACGACAAATTATCAAAACGCAGCCCTGTGGTTAATGTTGTGGTCGAGGGTCACAAGTTCAACATGATATTGGACACCGGATCCACAATCAACGTTATCGATAGAAATACTTTCGAAAAGATGCACGGAGTCAAGTTACAACAAACCAAAATAAAAGCTTTTCCATTCAACTCTTCGAAACCAGTTTGTTTTATAGGAAAATTTGAATCGATGATCACAACAAAATCTCGCTATGGAGTTGCAACATTTTATGTCCTAAAAGATCGTAATGCTGGTTGTTTACTTTCAGCCAATACAGCACAAGAACTTGGAGTCATAACGCTGAAATTGAACAAACTTTCAGTTTCAGCAACCCCTACAAAACATATTGATCCGCAAATTGATGCCATAATTCAACGTTTCAACAAAGTCTTTGAAGGAACTGGTAAACTGAAGGGGTACTCGGTGAAGCTAAACATCGACGAAAAGACAATACCACGTGCACAACCGCAAAGGAGAATTCCTTTTCATTTGAGAAAGAAAGTTAAAGAAGCTGTCACCCAGCTGGAAAAAGAGGGGATCATTGAAGCTGTGCCAGAAAACGCGCCTTCGCAGTGGGTATCTCCAATCGTCGTAGTACCGAAAAAGGATGGATCTGTTCGTCTTTGCGTAGATATGCGTGTGCCAAATACTGCAATAAAACGTGTACGTTATCCGATCCCTACATTGAATGATATCAGCATTCAACTCAATGGTGCCAAATATTTCAGTAAATTGGATCTAAACCAAGCTTACCACCAGCTACCATTACACATAGACAGTCGTTTTATCACTACCTTCAGCACACACGTAGGACTTTATCGATACACTTGTCTCAATTATGGGACAAATGCTGCTATGGAAATTTTCCAGCATGTTTTACAAGAAACTTTACAAGGTATAAATGGAGTGCTGAACATCGCAGATGACATCGTAGTTTTTGGCAAAACTCGCAAGGAACACGATTTAGCTTTGCAAAATTGTTTGCAACGTCTGCATTCAAAATGCCTTACGCTAAATCTCAAGAAATGTAACTTTCTACAGAAATCAATTCAGTTTTATGGACAAATTTTCACAGAACATGGTACGCAGCCAGATCCAGCACGCATAAGGGATCTTCAGAATGCACCAATACCTACCAGCATCAAAGAGGTACGAAGCCTGCTCGGAATGGCAAACTATAGTGCTAAGTACATCCAAGATTTTGCGACGCTCACTGCACCACTTCGAGAGTTGACAAAAAAGAATACACCATTCGTATGGCAAGCAGTTCAACAGAAAGCATTTGAAAACATAAAATTGGCTCTGTCTGAAGCTCCCGTTACGTCGTATTTCGATACCAATAAAGAAACTTTCGTTACGGTGGACGCAAGTCCCGTAGGTGTATCTGCAATTTTGAGTCAAGCAACCAAGAACAGTGATGATTACAAGGTTGTTGCTTACGCCAGTCGTGGACTGTCCGATACTGAGAAACGATACTCGCAAACGGAAAAAGAGGCTCTAGCCATCGTTTGGGCCGTAGAACATTTTCATTTGTTCCTATATGGCAACGAATTTACTTTGATTACAGATCACAAACCTTTGGAAACCATTTACGGCAGTTCAACCTCTAAGCCGTCCGCGAGGGTTGAGCGATGGGTTTTGCGACTACAACCTTATTCGTTTAAAGTGCAGTACAAGGCAGGAAGCGAGAACTCTGCTGATTATCTATCCAGACACCCCTCCAGTCAACAATCGCGAAAACAAGAAAGAATTGCGGAGGAGTACGTAAACATGATTACGAGTCACTCTGTGCCTAAAGCTATGTCGCTAGACGAAATAGCGAGTGCTACCAACACTGACAAGACATTGCAAGCATTGCGAGCCGCTATACGAACAAATAGATGGCAAGCATCTGATCGTTTAAAGCCTTATTGTGCAATCAACGATGAGCTCACTGTTGGTGCGAAGGGAATTGTTTTGAGAGGAACACGTTTAGTTATACCAGAGTCACTTCAGCAACGAGCTATAGATATTGCCCATGAAGCTCACCAAGGTCTTTCCAAAACAAAAAGTCTATTACGAGAAAAAGTATGGTTCCCCGGTATGGACAACCTAGTTCAGCATACCCTAGATTCGTGCCTGACTTGTCAAATTGTCGGCAAACCATCGCCACCAGAACCTCTGCAACAAACTGATTTTCCTAAAGGACCATGGGAAACTGTTCATATCGATTTCTGTGGACCGCTTCCTTCAGGAGATCATCTTTTAGTCGTCATTGATCGTTATTCGCGATTTCCGGAAACCGAAATTGTGCGATCCACGAAAGCATCAACTGTCATTCCGAAGCTGGACAAAATATTTTCGGTACACGGCATACCACGTGAATTAAAGACAGATAACGGTCCACCATTCTCGAGTGAAGAGTTTGCACGATATGTAAATATCCTCGGTATAAACCATAAACCTGTCACACCTTACTGGCCGCAGGCAAATGGAGAAGTCGAACGCTTTAATCAGCCTCTCATCAAAGCCGTACAAAGCGCAGTGGCAGATGGTAAGGTATGGCAACAAGAACTGAACCGTTTCTTGTTCCAGTATCGTAATACACCTCACAGCACAACGAAAATTGCGCCATCAGAGTTGTTATTCAACAGGAAAGTACAAGGAAAATTCCCTACTTTAGAGAAGCATCGCGTAATAAATCGACACAAAGAAGCTAGAATAAACGAGGAACGCAGTCGATCATACCAAGAAACATATGCAAATAAACGCAGAAAAGCAAGGAAGAGCAACCTTCAAGTTGGAGATACTGTTCTTGTCCGCCAACAAAAAAGGGACAAACTAACGACACGATTCAGCAAAACGCAATACAAAGTCGTAAACCGTAAAGGTACGCAGATAACTGCAGAAGACAGTAATCATCGTCGTGTAACTCGCAACGTATCATTTTTTAAAAATTACGCGCTCAGATGTCGGATTCCGAAGATGCCAATCAATCAAATCGAGCCACATACGCTTGTGAACAAGAGGTTCCTAGACCTGCTGAAAGACTAGTTAGAAAACGTTATGCACCAGTACGATATGGTGAACCAATACCATTGGACACTTTGTAAACAGTATACGAAAAAAAAAACTTCTTTAAAAGGAGGAGTGATGTAGTAACCTAATTGACTATGCGCAGGAGCATTACTTTATGTGACCCATGTTTATATAGTTTCAGATTACAGTTGACAGTATTACAGTTATGTGTGTAGGCCGTTTGAAGTTAATATAAAGTTATCGTTTTGTTTCTGTTCAACCCATGCGTTGTTCTATCTCCTTCACATCTTAACAGCACACTTTTCATAAGCAAAATTTGCTGATTTCAATGATATATGTTGAGGTGATTTTTATATTGCGGAACCGTCTAAAAATTTAGGTTGAATATCCCATTTTCAGGTTTTCGACTGTGACAAAGCGCCGTTATCTGTGACGTCACAAAGTTTGCAAACACGGAAGCAGTTGACGTTTAGTACACAGAGGTCGTTAATTGAACTACAGTAAAAATAGCCGTAGGTGGCCAATTTTAAGTCAGGATACATACCCAATCTTTTTTAGTGCATCAAACTGTCTTTTTTTGCAAAGTTTCATACTTTTGTACCAAAGTACGACTGAAATACGATAATACCGTTTATTAAGATCTTGGGCGGTGTACCCCAGTCTAAAAATAGAACAAGGGAGCAGTTTTCAGATGGAGTCTTTATCCTATCATTTCCTGCGTATCAGATTGCCGTCTATTCAATGTTTCCTGCTATTGTACCTACTTTCGGCATAGATATCAAAATAACGTCGTTTGTGGAGTCATGCGAAAAAATCCCCCTGTCTAAAAATAGCCCAAGGGGGCAATTTTCTGTCGGGGTCTATATCCTATCTTTTTCAGCGTATGAAACTGTCCTCTTTCGCAAAGGCTAGCGCTGTAGTATTAAAGTACGATCGAGATGCAATCAAACCGTTTTTATAAGTCTGGAGCAAAGAACCCCAGTCTAAAAATAGAAAGAGGGCAATTTTCAGTTATGTTCTATATCCTATCTTTTGTACCGCATTAAACTGCCCCATGTAATAAAATTTCGTTCTACTATAGCTACTTTCAGGAGAGATGTTGTCATAATGCCGTTAGGGACTTGGGGCAAAGAGCCCCATGTCTAAAAATAGCTAAAGGGGGAAATTTTCAGTTGGGTTACTTATCTAAACTTTTTCAGCGTATCAAACTACCCCTTTTTGCAAATTTTCATGCTGGTATCACAATTTGCACAATTGTTTGACTAACAGCCCTGACTAAGAGGTATGGTGTGTTTACTGCGAAGTCGGAATCAACTGCAAACCTTGTGACGTCACTGATTCTTATGCTTTATCACTCGCACTAATTGTTTTTGAAACCCCAAAAACAAATTTTCCCGTGCAAATTTTGGAGTTAATTTTCGTTTTATATTGCAACGACATGTAGAAGTTTCAGTTTCTTACAAAAAAACTATATGTGGAATTTCGTTTCATAGGCACTTTAAATCATTCACCTTTGCAAATACCGTTTTTGTTGTTATCGAAGAAGCTTTTTTGCCTTTAGGAATCCATCGCTAACGATATGGAACAGGAAGCAAGCAATAAAAAGCGGACCCTTCCTTCGTGGATGCGTGAGGTGACACTTATTCTGATCAGTTCATTTTTTTGCTGAAATCTAGAGCTCTCCTAGTTCTTTTACGAATATTTTGAGGAGTGGATGTGCGAAAGATCTAGGAAATTATTTAATGCTAAGATTGACTGAAAAATAGTTGATGAATGATCCTCACCTGCTGACAAACTTACAGATTATTTTCTTGGGTGCCAAATGAGATTGCTCACTACAGTCATTTTTTCCTCTAACACTGGTATGCTGTGCAGTAGAAACAACGGTAATGTGGTAGGTTTGTATAGCTGTGTGTATCTAGAGGGCTGCACCGTAGATCAATGAACAAACTCGTGAAACTTTATAAAACTAGCTCAGTGTATTTTTCTCTAAAAGGTTTTATTTGTTATATAAACCCAATTATTTGTAGATTCATAAATGTACTCGTGCAACAAATTGAAATTAGGTAATACTAAAGTACATCTACATTTATCTGTGAAGTGCTCCCTTGTTTTCAGAGAGTCGATCAATGTGATCAAATACTCCTTAGCAACGTTAGTTAGATTGTCTTAGCAACGTGTAACCTGTTGTTGTAGACAAATTTAAATATTTCAAAATTGCTGCTTTTCTTTGACAATCAACTTATGTTGCTTCCGCTAGGCTGATGCTTCTCCATCCAATGTGAAGTCAAAGAATGGCAATTATCCTGAAAGAAGCAATTTCAAAGGAAGGTAGCCAAATGTTGTGGATATTATTTGTCACGTTCTGGACAGTTCGAAAAAACTGCATTTCTTGGATACAGGAAATAGAGATAAGCGTCATTCGACTTCAGCAGGGCCGCCGGACGCAGGTTTGAACAGGGGGGGGGGGGCAAAACGAATAAAAAGGGCACAAATATTTTATTCCGAAAAATTAGTAAGTGCCAAAAATGGTACAGATTTCACGGTAATTTAGACAATTATAAAAATTATGACACACGTTAGACATAATAATGATATTAATTTTCTTACTTTCATATTTAAACAATTTCGTCCACCTTGGAATTCGCACCATCCCCACTTAAACACAAATTTGTTCGCCTCCATGGTTAAGTCATCTTCACACAATCGGCTGAAGGTACGGGCACATTCTTCACTCTCATAGCAAATTTAATTTGCAACATTGATAAGGTTTATCTCGTCAGTCTTATGAATGAAACAGGTTTTAAACTCTCCTTAGACTTGATCCCGGGCGGAGGGGGGACTCAGTCTGTTGGTAAAACGTATTACACGTGAGTTGCGAGAAACTCGAAAAAAACTAGAATTCTGGGACATAGAATCTTGAAAATAGGGTTGCTTTTTTAATCAGTCAGAGGAAACACAAAAGAGATTTACAGATATGATGTTACAGATAACTTTTTAGATAAATCAATGGCATATTGAAGTACAACAAATTTTGCAATACGTCTAGTCTTGTATGTTGTTCTAATCCTAGATAAGAAATTTAAGTCTTTGTTAGCATGTATTCATTGCAAGGACACAACTTTTTCATTTCTTCATAAAAAACATTGAACACAATGTTGTAAAGAAAGGAATATGTTGCAGTTATAGTTCTGATTTTGTTAATATATATGTCAAGAACCACAAGGGATTATTGTTGAAATCAAATTTAGTGAACTCTGCTTTTTAAGTTGCCTATTCATAAGTTTAAGAAAAATAATGGTTCTAGCATGAATTGGTATCAGAAATTCCTGCTCAAGCTTGAATATTATCAGTGAAAAGAGTTACACAATTTTGGCAAAGTCACTGAATAGGGTACATTTTACGCATCCCAGAATCAGAGATAGGGCTCCAGTTTCTACTTTCAAGAACACACACGATATACATTGGACCAACTGACTGTGCCCGCCGGGGACTTGACCGGACCTTTCACTAATGCGTTTGTTGCTGAAGACATACTAACGAAATTTTCTCGCGAATCTGGTAGTCTCCTTCGCAGTTGATATTGTTCATCACAGGAGCTTGCGCTTTTTGCATCAAGACCAAGTAAAAAATTAAGGAATTTTCAATGAATGGTCCTCCAATAACGTCCAGAGTTATGTTATTTTACTTAGTTTATAAAGGCAGAATATCTGGCATTGAAAAAATACACGCAATATATTTCAAAAAGGGGCACTTATTTATACTTTTTGCAAACAGGGGGGCCTGTGCCCCCGCGCCCCCCCCCCTGGCTCCGGCGGCCCTGTTCAGTAATAATCTTTTCGAAAGTATGGAACGCAGACAAATGCTGGCTAAGAAGGTTGGCTCCAACAGTTACTACGTTATATGATGTTTATTGTAAAGTTTTTACACAGAAGAAAGGCAAAAGCAAAGATAAGCAAGATTACCTAACATTCTGTAAATGAATCTGTGTAATGAATACTGTTCACTATGCTTGCTCTCAATGAATTTTTTGTAGGGCCAGCAAAGTAGGTTCAGCTATCGAAAGAACAGTATATCTTATGACATCGGAAGAATTTTTATCAACTGCCCATGACATTATTCGAGAGGTTTGTGATTTATTACCGACCATATTATAATTTTGTTGCTGACAACATTTCCAGATTAGCAGTTTCTTTCATTTAGATTTTTTCTAAGAAATAGAGCATCTTTTGTTTCACTGGCGGACATTTTTTCTTGATTCGTAGGAAATTTGATTTTAGAATTTGGCTGCGTTGAAAAAATTCTTTTCTAGCCTCTTTCTGATTATCGCACTTTGATTTGTCTTTCGATGTTACCTGTTTTCTAGAATGAGATGATTGATAATGATGAATCAACACTGGCGATGAAACGTGTTGACGAACAGCAAGACAATCCTGTAGTTCACGCTTTGGCTGGCAATAAGCTTGAGTGACAGTGTACAATTAAGCACAGTTGTTCCATTGTTACCTGCTCTGTAAATACAATCATAGAATACAGTTTATTAGTATTCAATGAAAATTAGTTGCGCTCGATTTTGTAAAGAGTTGAACCTACTTTACACATTATTGCTGACATACAATATGGCAAGTAGCAATGCATACGTAGGATCAGTTTATCTCAGCCTTGATAAGAATATGATTGTTTTTGTTTTGCATGTAAAAAGAAAGAAACTTAGTTGAAACTATATAATAAGATATCGACTGATACTTAAATGTGCAAGTAAATTTTAACGAGGTAAACGAAACTGTCAGTCCCCTTATAAAACATTTTCATAAATGAAATCGTTAACATTGATCAAATTCAACTGTGTTACGATGCCGTGTAACGATACTAATACAATTTGATAGAAGGCCATGATAAGGAAAACATGGCCGCTAAACTTTAACAGGAAATAAATGTAAAAAATATCAGTGGTTTCAAGACAACTTCAGTGTAGGCAAATGCAACCTAACGGTGATAGAAGCAAGTCCAAACATTGCTGAAATTTTTTGTGTGATTGTAAACAAACAGATAATAAAAGAAGAAGAAAAGTGAAATTGTAGTAAGTAACAATAGACAACAAATTAAAATTTGACGACAACATTAGATATATGCAAATGGTAGGTAAAGAGATTTAGCAAGTTAATATATTGCTTAAGCTTTAAAAGCACCTTATTTTAATGCAGATAAACGGACACTGTTCATGAATAATTTTGCTATGCCATTTTTCCAAATTACTATCTCTTCATGTAGATTCATTGCAGTAATAATAAACATTCATGAAAGAGCACTGTGAATAGCCAATAACGATTTGTCATTTAGCTTTTAGCAATTACTTTTTAAAGATAAATACAGAGTAGAAGAGCCTACTGATTACGGACCCTGAGATGCAAAGTTTTGGTTGTTGAGCTAGCAATGACTTCAATTCCAAACACAGCATAGATATATGTATAAATGCATGCATGGATATGAAACATTAGTATACCTATATTGGTACCCGCCCCTTTCCAATGTGTACACAACTCATACACGAAACTTGGTCACAGGTCTCCCAATGGTAAAATATTGTGCGACAACACCCAATGATCTTAGGCTGAGGTTGGCACATTTTCTTAGTTTTTTGACAAATTGTGCTTGTCTTTTATCTATGTTTTTAATCAAATATTGAAAATTAAACAGAAAAATGCAAGAGGTCGTGTGCCGGACAACCACAATTGTGGTCAGAGGTTCTTGGCTGTCTTTTTTGTCAATTGGAAAGACAAAGATAAAAGGGTTGTGGATGGTATATTTTGACAAAATGAAAAAGGTTTTATAGACTATTTTTGATGGCCCATATCTAACAATTAATTTTACGAATGTAATACCGCAACTGCTTGTGTATGTTTTCACATCTTTCAACTTTCTATCAATTGCAAAATTAAACGAGGGAATTTTTCTAGGGAGCATATAAATAGACAGAAGATATTGAACAGACGAGCTTCATACCGAACTTAGTCTTCTGGTGCTTCTCTCTAAAGTAAATTGCCCCCTTCGGCTATTTTTAGACTGGGGTACTTTGCCACAAGACTCTAGCGGCGATATTACAATATCTCTGCTGTAAGTAAGTACAGTAACATGAAACATTGCAGCAAGGGGCAATTTGATCCGCTAAAAATGATAGGATATAGATCCCAACTGAAAATTGCCCCATTGGGCTCTTTTTAGACCAGGGTACTTAACCACGTGACTACGCTAATGACGTTATTTCGATATCTCTGCTGAAAGTAGGCACAATGGCTAAGTGGCAATCTGATACGCGGAAAACGATAGGATATAGACCCCATCTGAAAATTCCCTCCTTGTTCTATTTTTAGACTGAGGTACTTTCGCCAAACCTTTATGGACGGTATTATCGTATCTCAGTCGTATTTTGGTACAACTGCATGAAACTTTCCAATCAAGGGCAGTTTTATGCGCTGAAGAAGATAGCACATTGACCCAAAATGGAAAATGCGCCCTTATTATATTTTAAGACTGGAAGACCTAACCCAGACCTCTCTCTGGTTGCCAAAAAGGCTTTTCACGACAAAAGATATCCTATAAAACTGTTTTTTTCTAGAGCCTAAAACAGTTTATTTACCTTCTTTTGGATTTTGAAAACCCTTGTTACAACCCTTCTTTCTTCAACAAAAGCCTTTGACCGATCCTACAAGCAAGCGAAAATAAATCGAGCTGTTTCTACTTCTTGCCAAAAGACTTTTTGCGCATTATATGACAGGAAAATCTTTATTTGCCACTACGGGGGAAGCAGTCGCAGCTAGTTGTTTAGCCGATGAAGAGAATGAAGAAGCATGAAGAAGCAGATACAGAAATGACATGTTTCTTCACGTAACAATGCAACAGGTGCAGGACATCACGATTCGAACTGTAGATGCCCATATGGTAGCTCTTGCTGTATCTTTATTTCAAAGGTTAAGTGTTCAAAAGTTGTTGATAGAGCTTGGAGCAAGAAACAATTAACGGTGGATTCCTGTTCATGGGAATGCGTCAAAGCGGCCTGCTAATGTCAACGTCACAGTCAAACGACAGGACATGCCTTCCAGCTTGCATCTTATAGGGTAAGGTTAGTTTTCTTTGTGATCTGTTGAATTTTTACGCTCTGCTCTGTAAAATGAGACGGGGACAGATGCTAGTAGCATGGCAGAATATACTCGGTATAAATGAACTCGAACGGGTTCAAGATAACAGAGCTGTGTAGCCATCGTGGATAACCTTGTCTGAACCACTGAAAGCTTTTCGGAAGTTAGTTAATCGCAACTGTAGGAACAATCACAAGAGAAGGTTCAAATGCAAGCAGTTTATTCTGCAGTGTACTGAAATTTGCCAATGCTCATGCCAGTGTTTTGATGTCTAGTTTTGGTATGGTGATATATGTGTGTTATTACCAAAAAACATTCATTCTGTTTACTTTGTAGCTTTATAAAATTTGTCTCTAAATATTGTGCAACCAGATAGCTTTTAGCTGGATTCCATACAAAACTGTCTCTTGCCTCTAAGTTTCACACTGTTGTACCAAAGTACGACTGAAATACGATATTACTGTATATTAAGGTCCCAAAGTATCCCAGTCTAAGAATAGAACAAGGGGCCTTTCTAAAGTTAAGGTCTTTATCCTATATTTTTTAGCGTATCCAACTGCAAAGTTTCCTGGTATTGTATTTACTAGCAACAGAGATATCGAAACAACGTCGCTTCAGGAGTCTTTGGGCAAAGAAACCCAGTATAAAATTGCCGAAGCCGAAGGGGGCAATTTCAAGTTGAGATTCATATCCTATCCTCTCGAGCGCATCAAACTGCCCTTTGTTACAAAGTTTCATACTGTTGTACCAAAATACGACTGAGATACGATGATAACGTCTAAACAGGTCTGGAACAAAGTACCCAGTCTAAAAATAGAAAAGGAGGGCAATTTCAGCTAAGCTCTAAATCCCATCTTTTGTACCGTATCAAACTGCCCCCTGCTGCAAAGTTTCGTGCTATTGTACCGACTTACAGAAGATATATTGTAATAACGCCGTTAGGGGCTTGGGGCAAAGCGGGCATTTTTCGGTTGGGGTCCATATCCTATCTTTTTAGGGTATCGAATTGCCCCTTTTATGAAATTTCATTCTGGTATCACAATTTGCACAGTTATTTGACTAACAGCCCTGACTATTGAAATAAGCTCAAGAGGGTGCGAAAATTTTCGAAAAATTGTGCTCACTGTGAGTACAGAAATGTTCGTATTCTGCGGAGGCGTCTCTGGCTTGATCTCTTTTTCAACCAGAGAACGTTGGCAACAGACAACAGTTTTGAACAAGCGGGAAAACAAACCAGCACAGTGGTCGTAATGAGAACATTAAAAATTCAGGAGAGATGAGACTGGCCTTTGTTTTTGACTGAAATCCACATGTGTTATTCTTAGCACCAGGATTCCTCTGTATTACTGTCAAGATATTATCTACTTTAAATCCGTTGAATTGTCAACAAAGAAATGGCCTAAAATTACATTGCACTAACTTCAAAGCAAAATATATATTTTATTGTTATGAGTCACTTTGACACCACAGAAGAACTAGATAACATAGAATACCTTCAACAACAAACCCGGGATCCGTTTCAGCTTGAGCTACTTGATGCAGTAAAACGCAGGCAGAAGAAGGAGACAGGGTTTGCAGATGGAGAGGCTAACACTCAAAGACACTCGAAAGAACTTGACATTAGAATGTCGAAATATTTAGGAAATAGACAATCACCATACAGAAAACACAATCAAATCGAGGAATCACCTTTTGATGGAGAGGTCTCTAGAACAATGTCTCTTGGCACCAGTACCGTAAACAATAAACGCACAACACATTTAGATAATTCAAAATGGAGTCCGTCCATTTCTGTTGATAATGAAGAGCATGAAGAAGATGACCTCGACAACGAAAGTGACGAAGACGATGATGGAGTTGTTATAGGGAATATCAGGAATTCACCAATAAAACAATATACACAGGGCCTTAGTGCATCACAACCCCCTGAAAATACCGATGCTAGTAAAGAAAGTCTTGGCCTAAAAACCAGAAGAGCAAGTGGAAAGGAGAATGAACTTGGTAATTCTACATTTATCAATTTACATTATCTTTCTCACTATAGTTAGGTGCTCAGTTCCCAATAGACAGCAGAGCTTTGGAGAGTGTTTGTGTGTTTTAGTGTTTTGGTGTGTAGAACAGGAAAGCTGCTACAACAAGTTTCATGCTCAACATGATCATCAGGAAACTTGTTACTAACTTCTACTTTTCTTCTACCTCCTTTGGAATTCATAATATTGATGTTTTTATTTGTCTTAACAGAAGTAAGCAGTACTATAAAACTATACCATTTTTTCCCTATGCTGGTTTTCAAAGGTCATTCTTGTTCTTTCTGGAGTGTGTCTTTTGTTCTTGATTTAAGGATGATTGCAATTCTTTCTACTCCCTACTCTTGTCTTTCCATGGCATCTTACTCAACAATCTCCATTTGTTAGCTTCTAGAGATTTCCATTTGTTGGCTGATTTGTTTCGCTTTGCACATTTGTATAGCCTTAGTTTTTTCTGGATTTTAACCTTTTCTTTTAATCATCAAAATTTGTTCATGAAATCTGACTATGTTATCTTCAGTTGGAAAGTCTTCATGGGCAAAAATAATTTCTTATGTACATATAATTTCTATTCTGTCCCTTTGTCTAATGAAGATGTTAGAAATGTATAGTCATGGAGGGCAAATTTTACGCATTTTTTATAAACTTTGAAATTTACGGACAATAACAAAGTAATTTGATGACCTGAATATACCAGGTGAACTCATAGCCAATACTTAATTAGCAGACAACAATAGGTGATGAAATCGAAACTGCTTACTAATTATATAATCAAATTTAATTGCGTAAAGATTAGCCGACCCTTCCGTCAAATTCTTACGCGTCGTCGGCTATATTTTACGCACATCAATTTCTGAATAGAACAGAATTATTACGAATCTTTGTGGCTACCTACAAATTCAAACAGTCCACAAGCCTTCATCACAGACCTACTGGTAGGAAATTTATGTAGAATGGATGTGATATAAAAACTGAAATGCCAGAATTTTATAGAAAAAATTTTGCTTTTGAGAGCAACAAAAAGTTTGAAATGTCGACAAAACATTTAGCGTTTCAACATCGCACTAAAAAGAGTTTCATTTTTATTATTTTTGAGGGTAATTCTAAGGATAAATAGTCGAGGAATACTCATACTTTTGGTCAATATTATAAAAATTTCGAACACGCGATTTCGCAATAATATTCTCGATGTCAGAAACGTCTACATCCAAAATTTGATGGAATCCCTTCGGAGACGCCCCCTCCCCCACCCCCCTTTGAGGGGTCCATTATTTTCTACCATTTTAGAATGATAACATATAGTGTTCCTTCAGCCATCCCGTATTTACACAGTGCTTCTTGTCGATCGTCCGCTATGAATGTCAACTAGAGCTTGGACATAACCTTTTCTTTGCTTATTTTTTGGGGATTTTTCTGTTAGCCTTGGGAATTTGGAACCAAACATTTAGCTTTCCTCTTTTTCATATAGGGAACTAAATAAATGTTGCGCCGTCTTTTCAAACCCCGATGCAGTTTTATAAAAAGTGCGTAAAAATTAACCTCCTAATCAATGAATGTCGGGTAATATTTACGCACGTGTTTTCCGAGGAACGGAAGCATATTTCTCAGCAGCACTTGAATAGGTCAAAGGTGAGCCACAAAAGAGTAATTTGAATGCTTAAAAGGATTAGTTATTGTCCGCATGATGCCAGGACAATAAAATTGATGAGTAGTGTTGATAACTTTGTACCTAGGTAAATTGCGATTCATGTCTGCGAATCGCTTTCACAAAGGCTGTCGCGCAAACCAACTGCCAAGTTTTATGTCAACAGAAAGAGAAAGGACTGCTTTGGATGAATTAAAAGTTTTTGTAGGAAACAACAATTGAATTACGCAATAAACTGCCTGCGTAAAAATTACCCAACATGTTGCTGTGCGTAAGAATTACCCGCCGTGACTATAGTGGTCATAAAAATATTGAAGTATGTTCTGCTGATCAAATTACCTGAGAGACCCAAAATTATTTTTATGCAGGCTTTTTTATTTCTTGTGGGTGATCCCCATTGCCGTCACTGTCCCCAAATTATTGATGTAGGCTATTAAACGTCCTTGCAAAAACATGTATTGCCTGCAAGAGAAAAGTCAAGCACTTAGGGAAAAGTTAGCAACAGCTTCTTGCGGCGGCATCAAGGATTTCCATTGAGGTCTTTTAGCTGATTGTATTCTTGAAACACCAGTGCTATCAAAGTTGGGGCCATTGATGGGGGTAGAAAACCACCGCTCTGTTCATTTTTAGCCAAAATTCTCACCTTAGAATTGTTGAAAAAAGCTTTATTCAAAGATGTTTTTGCAAGATAGCAGGTGAAGGACTCCACAAATCCTTAAACTTTGTTAAAATTCTGTATTCCTTGCGTCATTTTCAAGAAAATATGCATTCAGCAAATGTGTAGAATTCTAGACAATGTTTTTTATTGATTTCAAGTTTTGTCCTATGTTTTTACTTAGCTGGTCAAACTTTTTGATAAAATTATCCAAGAAAAACCCAAACTCAAATTTACTTGTTAGCATGTAGTTATAAAGATTTTAGAAAACACATTCCTGCATTCCAACCTTTGAACATTCCACATTCGATTTTTTCAAGATAAGGAGTAGTTGATACCCTAATTCTCTCTCAGGTCCTTAAGGACTCTGTTCAACAGATAGGGTTGGACAGGTAATCACCTTTGTAAGCTGATCCACAAAAGCAGTTTGCTGCCCTTGGGAAAATTTCTTCACAAAAAGGCCTGTTTTTATGTCTTCTCTGGAAACTTTTGTGGCTGAGCATTAAGCTTGAAATTCTGCATCATCATTTAAGGAAGATTTGCATTCCTTGAAGCAAGTCATTTCTGTTTATAGTATTTAAAGCCCATACCTATCCAGAAAATATGCACTTTAGCAATGAAACTTCTGACATTTGCAGGACTATCCTTGTGGGCTCTTATTATGTCATCTCCTGATCTTGTTCCTGTAACTGCAAATCTTCTCCATACTGCTCTGTCCATTACCATGGATGTTTTTTGTTGCTGGGTTATTAAGCCATATTTTGCAACTAACTTTAGTTGTATTCTCAATGTCTTATTTTGAAAATTTAACAAAACTGGAAGATATTTTGCTTTAAGGCAATTTAAATGAGATATTGTTTTTTTGACGCCGTGCAGTTAATTATGAAAATATGCAAAATTTCTAGGTGGACCAGCCAATTCCCTCCTATTTTGTAGGTCATGAAGATCAATTATTAAAAACCAGCATGCAGCATAAGTGCCATTTTTTAGATATGATTACTTAAAATATTGGATCATTTCTTTGTAACACTGACATTATTTGAAGTTTACTCACATAACTACATACATTTTGCATAAAAAAGTTAGCGAATCAAGCTTCCAGTTCATCCCACCACAGTCGATGACTAACGTGTTTTTCGTGATTGACTGGATTGTGAACAAAGTATTGCATGATTGATTGGCGGCATCACTGTTCAGTGTCTCCCTTTGCCCTTTGTAAGCGACTGCAAAAATTTTTGCTCCTTTTCTTTTCAATACAGAATCGTTGTATAGGGTCTTGTTTATAAAAATATACCAAAACCAAATTTTCTCGAAATATTGCTTTCCAGATTCTTACATCTCTTCATCATTTTCTAAGATTTTGATATTCTCAAATTGTATGGTTTGTTTGAGTCAAAGCTGCTTGCATTTGTCCATGAGTCAGATAATAGTACCTTCCCTATCTTTAGTCATAATGTTATTAAACTTATTTATCTATTCATCAATATGATACATTAGAATCTTCAGAAGGTGATTTTTTGAAGACTCAAGAAAACCCCTTGTATTATGGTTAGAGATTCACTCGATGTGCATATGGTTTTAGACTCCTTGAAACAAATTCTTTCTTTCAGTAAACGATTCCGTTTGACTAAAAATTTCCATCAAACGCTTCAGGAAAATCGATAGAATAACAGTCATTTTTAAATATTTATCTTTTAGGTCAATAATAATAATAATAATAATAATAATAAATAATTTGTTTAAAGTTGGCGTATTAAATGAACGGCTGATAGCTATAAAGAAGCTAATTAAGGCCAACTATCTATAAAGAGTTAGTATGAAATAAAAATATATGATACAATATTAAAAAGGTTTAAGGTATAATGTTCTAAATAAAACCTAACCCAGCAATAAATTTTTTACACAATCTACAGTCGCATTCTATAGGGCGTGCTCTTAATTCTTTTTTAAATGTTGCCAATGATTGGGACTCTCTTATACTGTGAGGTAGTGTTTGCCACAGTTTTTGACCTAAATATCTCACAGTTTCTATACCATAAGAAGTTGTCCTGGCTTTTGGAATGCAAAGATTATTTTTAGTTCGCAAATCATAATGTACATTTCTTGTTTCAATGTTTTTGCTAACACAGAACATTGGCTATTGCTACCTCAAACTCTTCGTGTTTAACATAGTCCACCAGTTCGCCAAATAACTTTTTGTCATACAATCTCATTCAAAAACTATTTTTTTGCAAAGTATGTTGATATTGCGCAAAGGACGGAATATTTTTATTGTAGTGACATCTTTTTTGCAGGGTTGCTGAAAGCTCATTTAACAGAGGAAGAGTCTCTATCTCAAAGACGCAAGTCCACAAAGATGCAAGGAGGAGGTTCCATTGAAGAAAGGGAAGTAAGTACCAACCGTGATGAAAGACGAGCTTTGGAAGAAGGAACAAACTTCGAAAGTAAATCGCAGCATCTTAGAAGCACTAATAGTCACGTAGAGCCTTCCCCCAGAACTAAGAATGAAATAGATGATATATTTGGCCGGGGAGCAACTAGAAAACCAGATTCTTCACAGGAAAGTGAAGGCAACACTCGAATGAACTACCAGAAGAAAACTGTCGCTAAAATAGACGATTTTTCTGTTGAAAAAGTTTGTTCTGAGACGGAGACAAGCGGGCTTAGATCTCGTTCAGGATCTAAAAGGGGGCAAGAAACTGCACATCTAAGTTCCGAGAAACAAAGGTCTCGCAGTGGTTCAGGTAGAACCACACCATCAAGTGAATTAGAGTCTACAAAAAAGCCTGTACCGCGCAGGATGGAGCAGGGTTTTGAAAAGTCTCGATCCGGTAGAGCATCGCCACTTGATGCTCTTTTCTCAAGTCCTAGCAGAAGGACCTTGAAAGAAGACCAAGAAGCTGCTACAGCCTATGACATTGAAAGTTCTAGATCTCGTACCAGTTCAGGGAAATCATCACCGACTAATGAGACCATTTCAAACTCAGAAATAATACAAAATGGTGGTAGAGAAAGACCAAAATCAGCGGGGAAACAAAATATTAATGCAACTAGGAATCCGAAATCTCGAAAGAGCGAATTCAAGGAAAAAAAGATAGAAAATCACATGTTTGATCAACAAGGTCCTTCAGAGCAAACAGAAAAGCAAAGTAAAGACCGAATAGATACAGACATAAGACGTCATAAGAGAACGAGCTCTTTCGATAATGGTTTGTCAAACGAAGGCAGGCCCCGCTCAAAGTCGGAAGCGAGAAACTCTAGCTATGGTGCTCATGGAGATGAATTCAGATTGAAAAGGATTGGATCTTTACGGTCTTTACCTGATAAAAAGCAGCTTTTAATAGACTCTGATGAAGAGGATGATTCTATTGGCATTAAAATGTCTGGCAGCGCAAAAAGAAATCATCAAAGTGAGCAGTCAAGTGGTGGTCTGACCAGTACTCCTGGCATTAGACACTCGCTTGTTCCTGATGCTTCCAAAAAGACACCGTTGTCTGAAAAACGAGAGCGTGAGTCGAGAGTGGAAGGAAGCAGAGAGGATAGAAATGCGTTAACCAACGGCGTGAAGATGTCATCAAAACAGTTTTCAAGTAGCGACAAAGAATCCTTTAAGTTGAAGATCAAAGGTATGTTCTGTTCCTCGATATCCCTTTTGCAAATAAATTTTTCTTTTACTCCTTATGGATTTGCAACTGAAGTTTATAAAGTATTTAGGTGAAAAATAACCAAAAGTGCGAAAGAACGATATGGAAAGGAAGCACTGCGTCTAACCCGTAGTTCGCCTCGCCTAGTTTTTAGTTTGTTGACCTTTTACCGTAACATTGCACATTGTGTTTTTCATTAAATGTGGAAGTGAGGAAAGGAAAAGTACCTACATGCCTTCAAATATTCACAGAGGAATGCATGAAATTTTTTTGAGCAAGGTCGTAAAAGCTCTAAGGATAATGTGGATTTCGGTAAAAAATTTTCTTATCTGTTGTCGACAGAAATGGTTTTTAGGCTTATTATTTTTTTCTGCAATGAAATTTCTCATTTTTGTTGTGTTTTTTTAGTATCTAAACAAATAAGCTCACAGTTTATCTGTCTGGGTTCCCTTGTAATTGAGATTGGCTTTTGTGATCCATGGTGTTCATTAATGTTAAAAGTAGGATTCCACAAAGCTTGTACAAGGTTTTTTGGAGGTAGAACCTAACCATATTAGTGTACCCAGCTTCTACACTATCTTGAACAAACGTTTGCCGTCTGATCGCCAACTTATGTACATCATCAAAATGATCTATGGGCACATTGAGCTAAATTTTAAGAAAATGAATTTATAAGCAATATTAATAAGGCCAAGCAAGCATTCAGGTTTTGTATGAGTCATCATTGATTTGAACCGCAATTCGTCGTAGGTCGGTCAGACGGCCATGGAGTGAAGCCCAGCCCTATGAGAGCAACTGTAACTGTAGAAGGAACTTCTTCTGCGCCTAACAAGAGCCGGAAGGCAGGAAACGCGTTGTCTCCACGGGAAACAAAGAAGAGCCCTGGCAATAGAAACATGTCAAAAAGATCGCTATCCTTTACAAACATAAGCAATATCAACCCTAAGTCACCCTTCAGAGATACTGAAGATGGCGAAGCTACACGAAAAGTCCAGTATGTAGACTCTAGCAGTTTAAGGGAACAGATTTATTATGATTGGCTCAAGCAGAAATCATCAAAGACAAAGGCTGAGATAGCAGAACTGAAAAAGAGAGAGAAAGAAAAAGAAGAAGAGGCCGGGCGAGAGAAGAAAGACAAGGAGATTATGGTATGATTTTTCCCATGAATTACTTTAAATCAGTTTTACTTTCAAAGTTTTAAAATAGCTTCTCTATCGTCCTGGTCGTGCGACCTCACTAGAATTTTTTCAATTTCAATAACACGTACAGATTTTCCAATCGACGTCGTTCTACGAAACGGTTATCAAAGAGAATGCGTTAATTGTCGTATCATCGCTTGTTTCAGTGTAAAGAATCAGGTCAATAATGATTATTCATACCAGATCTGAAATGGTGTTTGTGTTGATGACAGGTTTAGAGAATGCAGATTTATTTGAAACGCGGCAGTGTTTTCAGGGCCTAAAACGTTTTGAGCATTTGTCATTAGATAATTTTACCTTAGCAAAAATTTCTATCAAGAAGACCTTGTTAAAGGGTTTCTATCAAACGGGACATTCCGTCTGGAAACACGCCTGAATGGAAGTTCTTTTGATATATGAAGAGGCGTTTAACAAGGAAATCACTTTGTAGACAAACAATATTTTAAGTTATTGTTGTCAACTCAAATTTTTTTCAATTGATGTATCTTTTATAAACGCAAACAAATAATAAAGGCTATTTCTTAGAGTTGTATCGCTACAATTTTTTGAATAAAGGATAGCGAGGCCGAAGAAAACAAAATATGTTACAAATGGCAGAGCGAAAATTGCTCCATAAAAATAACATACCACAGGCCTTAGTGAGTCAGTCAAGAGAGCGTGTTGGGCAGTTGGTGCATTGGCACGAATCGTTCAAGCTAACATCCATCTCCTCTAGGAAGATGCAACGCAAAAACCCATCTTTAATTGTAATTTTGTGCCGGGAATGGACAAGAAAAAAGATCCCATTGTCCACTATATGCCGATGTACTTTTCCAAATTAAATGCATCAAACCTCAAAAGATTAAAAGATGTCCAAAGTTATAAGAAGCTTTCACGATGTAGGAAACTCACAATTTCAGGGGTAGGGTTAGGGTAGAAACAGAATAAGGGTGATGGTAGATTGCCGTAGAACAGAGGCTTGTAATGAGACTTCGCAAGAAAAGTGAGACCCACGTTATGCTGAATCCGAAAATTCCCCCAAGTTCAACCAAGGAAACTCAAGTGCTATGAAACCACACACCTAACCCTATACTTCATCACCAAACCCTAATGAGACCAAAATACCTCTCAGCATTGCATATGAAACGACAACATCAAAATATGATTAAGCACGTCTAAAAGGCAATTGTATTTAGCAAACAATAACAGCTCAAGTGAATTAACTAAACACACCCTCGAAATTAGAAAAAACTCTGTTAAAATTCCATTGAATCATCATGATTTATCAGACCACTTATGAAGGTACCACGAATTGCAGGACAAGTCTAGCAAAAGTCACGTCAAAAAACGTCTATCTTTGTTATGAGCAGAAGCATTCCCTCACGTTTGCAAGACAGTTTGGAGTTATCATTATGATGCAAGATTCCCCATTCAATTGAAACTCACCAAGATAAACGGAAACTGTTTCCCTTCATTTCCAGTTTCATTTCCTGGCTTAGGCCAATTGCTGTACACATTTCGTATCGAATCTCAGTACCATAACAAAATCATAGTTATTATCCATTCGATTTTCAGTTTTGCAGTTAATACACAACTTATTGAGTTTATCAGGTTTATCTAAGCAGCAGAACACCTCCCGCTATTAGCCCAGTGTGCAAATTAGGTTGAAAACGCACAATATCTCGTTATTTTGGTTTATTTGCAAAACTGTGATACAGCCCCTTTTACCACACTCCACCTAAATTCAAAATATTGAAGACTCAGCATGGCTATCCAGGTCTTGAAATAATAATGGTACAATATTTTATGGCCATGGTCTTGACTTATAAGATTTTTGCCAGCCCCTTAAAATTCTGTTTCCGGACATGTTCAGCTTTGTGGCTGCTTTTTGTGGAAAATGCAATTTCAAAAAATTTCCTGTATCAAAAATCCTTTAGTTTTATGGAGAGATAAAAGAAGATGTCTGTGTTCTCTCCTTCTTTCAAAACATTTTTGCTAGGGTTTTTACTTATTTATTGCATTTTAATAGCTGTGAAACGCAAATTAGAACTCAAAACATTTGACAGCATTGCAATTCTTTTCTTTTCTTTCTTAGTCACAAAAAGCTTTCGAAGCTTGGAAAAGTAACAAAGAAGAAACACTAAAAACGAAACAGTCGTCTTTGAAAGAACAGAAAATCAAAGAGAAGGAAAAGACGGATGAAACTCAGCAGAAGAAATTAGACGCGAAAAAATACTTTGAATCTTGGAAAAAGCAAAAGGATGAGGAACTGATTGAAAAACATCGAAAGAAAAAAGAAGAAGTAAGAGAAAAAAGAAAGAAAGAAGTAGAAGAAAAGTATGAAAAAAGGGATAGCTCGAAAAAAGTTTACGAAAACTGGTAATGATCAGTCTTCAGTTGGGTTGGAGGGGGCACATGTAAAAAACCACCTCCCATTTGCTAAATCATGAAGAGTTTGTTCCATGTGTCCCTAATTCGATTATATCATTTCCTGAAGTGTGCAGTTGTTACATTTCACGATTATATTACATGCATATCCGTTGCATTCGTACTGAGGAAGAAACGAGTTTTGTCTGAATTTCTCTGGCGCGTAATGTCTTTTGGGTAAAGTTACCACTGTTTTATGTTTTAACATTTGTTTTACCATTTTGTTTACGAAGGAAAGCAAAAAAAGATGAAGCACTAAAAGAAAAAGCAAAAGAGATGAAAGAAAAAGAGAAGGAAGAAAAACTAAAAGCAATCGAGATAAGAGAAAAGAAAAGAGCTGCTGAAAAAATGTTTGAGACATGGAAGGAAAAGAAAGTCGAAAGCCCCAGGGAAGAAACAAAACTTATACAAAGGTATGACAGTTTTTAATTATCCTTTGTCGTTTAGATTTAAGAGACATACGAAGATACATCTTGAGTAATGAGAGAAATTGTACCAAGTGCATTGCATAAACGTTTCAACAAATCTTTTCTATAAAAGGCAGGATGTTGCCTAATGCAATGCGAGAGAAACCAATCATATGAACGATTTTTCAATTGTATGAACTACAAGGCCTGCATCAATGGCATAAAATGCCTGCATCAATGACATAAAAGGCCCCACACGAAGATTTTATTCATTCTGGTGTCGTGGTAGTGTAGCAAGTTCGAGAGTGATTAAATTAACAACTTTGCTGAGTTTTATCAAAAGTCTTAAAACTTGTTTAGCTAGTGTAGATGCTTGGTCTTGCCAGCAAAAGGTGTAATATAGTTTAGCACCTGATTACACAATGGATCTTGTTCTGGAAGTTTTCACGAAACAGCTAGTATTGACCAATCAAGAAAAACTGTACTTGGCATTCACACCTATTTGTTAGTCAACTCAGCGGATTATAAAGGTAAGCAAGTGATATTGCATTGTGTCAACTGAGATGATTTTGTCTTACATGAAAGCAATACAAAAAGTTGGCAGTTTGATGAAAATCTCAATGGAAAGTGCCTGCTTAATTGGTTGAAAGCTATCTTAAAAAATTGGAGCTTTGTGCTTTCTGTTGTTAAATTGATTGGTGTCCATTTCAACCCCTGAAACATCTTGTGCACAATTACTGCTTTTCTTGCTTTATAAAATCTCACTCTTTACTTTGTTTAAAAGCATGCTACAAACTTTCTTCTTCAGAGCATGGTGCCCTTCAAGTCGAAACACAGGTCACACAATACCTACAGACGTGAAGCCTGTTGTACAAAGAAATCCTCCCAATAGGACAAGAACATTAAGTGCATCTGCAAGGCTACAAAACTTAACTAACGGCTCAACCTTCAAAAAGTTGTGAGTTTTTAGAAAGAATTATTTTATAACAGTACCAATGTTATGATGTTTAAGTATTTTCAAATACGAATCATATTTTTTTTTATAAAGAGATCCTTTTAGGGCGAGCATTACATTACCTAAGAAGGTTTGTGAGGACTAAAGTTTAAAAAGCAGCGCTTTCTGATTTCTTTGTAAAGCATTGCTGTACTTAGGTTGATTTCAAATAGCTGCTCTGTCCTGTTTCTTTGTTTATTAGATATACAAACAACTGAACAAATCTAATCTAAATAAAATATAAACATTTTAGATAGCATACATTAGATTAGTGCTAAAAATTTCATTAAGGTTTTATAAGTATTCTGGATTTTAATTGTTAATGTTGTTCTAAGTTTAACTGCTTGCCAATATCACATAAAGATCAAGTAAAGCAAAAGACTGCCTTCTTTAAAAACTTCTCATGTGAAAAATGAAAATTCATTCAAAGTACTATTTCTATCTGATTTTTACTGGTGGGTTCTAGGGTATGAAATAATTCAATTTTCCAGTTACAAGCTGCATGATGTGGTTGTATTTCCATCCTTGGTAACCAAGGTAACCAGACTTCCACTTTTTGGCACTTCAACTCCTTGAGTCCAATTATAAAACAAACTACAAAGAAGAAAATATTCACAATATACAAGTGTGCAGCCAGACAGGTTGTTTTAATGAAGAAAAATGAGGCAGGTTTCCCTTGTTTCAGAATAGCCAACAAGTTGCTAAGTTTTACCCTGATGAATATTGAGACAAACCAATAGATAAAATGAAGCACTTGATTTTGTTTTTGCAACAACTCACTGTCCTGATCTAACCTTCAAAGTGATTGAAGTGAAAAAGTGAGAAACAATCTTTTTTCTTGGGAAATCATTTTGTACATCTTATCTGGGTGCATCAACATTTCAAAGCACCTACATGAATAGACAATCTAATGTTGAAATCCAAAACTTTCTGATGGCAACTTCAGTGCGCATTTACAGGACCTGCTACTTACCAAGCATAACACTGAAGCAAAAACGCCATAGCTATTGAATCCAGTTGACTATTTAGTGGTTAGACATAAATAAATTAAATAAATTCAAATATTTATAGATCAATGCAGCATGTTTTAAATGGAAAGCCTATTGAGCAAAATCTTCGAAAAGTTCTACTTTGCACTTAGTAATTAAAATATTTTTGACAATACCATCCAAATGGACTAGTTTGCCAGGTGGAGTCCTTTTTCAGCCTAATTTGTACTGATTTTCAATTTAGGAATAAAATCTAAGAATTTTTCTGCAATTATACAAGAGTAATCTTTCAAGGTGGATATGTCAAAAATATTGCCTGTTGCTTACTTTGATATGTATTCCAGTGGTGTCCAGGAGGAAAAGTCTGCATTCGGCATGCCCTTTCTATTCATGGGTGTATCAAGTGTTATTCTGTAATAACAAGCAAATCACAATAATTCAACATAGCTAAAGTTTCAGTCACCAAGAAAATGTTTCCTTCACATGGATATTCTGATAAAGTTAGGTAAAAGCTCTACCAAAATAATATTTTAAATTACTGTATCCATTATAAATCACATATTATAAATAGCGAGAAAATCAAGCATATTCCATTTGAAAGAAAACATGTCTTTCTTAATTTGCACATTCCATGAAACAAAAGCGCTTTGTTCAGCCTTTGCAAGTTGTTTACTTGATCTCTGAAAACAGGATCTTAAATGAAGGTCAAAAACTGGTTATTTTGGGCCCAGTTAAAAAGCTGACAGACACCAATGTAAAGTTGAGGTTGGTTCTTTGCAGTAAAATTAAATGGCTGCTGCTGCCGTTGTTGCTGCAATTGCTGCTGCCATTGCTGCTGCCATTGCTGCTGCTGCCACTTCTACAACATGCAGAAGTGCAGCTTTGGCTATTGTTTTTGAGAGCTTTATCTTGATGTTTTTCTTCTTGATTTTTAACAAAGATTTCCATGCATTCCCACTCTACTATTTATTCAAGATATGGGAAACCCTCAACTTGATGCCATTCATCACGCATTCTGTCTCTGTGTTATTGATAAGTAGCACTATCAGTTTTTACAGCGTTGTTCTGCTTGCTATTTGGTGTTTGATAGATGAGTAAATAAATAACATATAAACTGTGGCATGTGACACTTGCTTCTCACTTTGTTTTGATCTGAATTTCATCACTTAATTTCAGTTCCAGGAAAGGAAATCTTTTTTGAATGATCTTAATTGTTTAACTCTTTTTCCTGAAATTATGAAAGGCAACATTCCAGAAATTAGTGATTTTAGGCTTTTTGTTGGAAAAATATATAGTATTTTTTTATAATTTTTATCTGGATATCGATTTGAATAGAAAGGTTGTTGAGCCATGGTCACTGATGCCAGAAATACCTTCATTGGCCCTTTTTAGGAGGTAAGTAGCAATAGTAATTCTATTGATAAAGGGCAAACAAATAAGATCACTGCTACAGATATAAAGAAAGCACTTTAACTTTAGTAAACAGATCGTGTGTTACTTACGGTAAGATTGTAGCCACCACTGTGCCTGCAGGAAGGCCAGAGCTCTCATCTGCAAGGCTCTTTGTTAACTGGTGAATAGCAGCTTTTGCCATTCCATATCCAATCATTCCTGTAATGAAGTTACAAAACAAATGAAAAGGACCCTTGTTATTGTATCTTGAAAAAAGAATGCTTTTTTGTCAGGGAGAGATTGAAGAAAATTTTCTTTAATTTCAAAACAATAAGCAAATATAACATTTAATATTTAACTTGTACAATATTTAACAAAACATAACAATATCTAACTGAAAATAGATTGCCTTTTTTATTGTTGTTGATGTTAAGGAAAGGCTCAGCTGTCTATAGCTAAGCCCTAACAAGGGAAAGGGAGGTGCAATTAGGAAAAGAGACAGGAAAGATAAAGCTTATTTATTTTTGTTTATAATAAAGACAGGTTGTAAGAGTCTGGGAAAAAGAAAGGAGTAGAGCATTCCAAAGTTTACAAGATCTAGGGAGGAAAAAGGAGTTGTTGGGTTGAGTTTGTGCCTTTGGCAAAAATATTGTCACTACAAAAGATTGATTTTTTTTTTGGAAAACTTACCTGATGTTCCTCCAGTAGCAGGTTTAGCACCAGGCAACGTTAAGACTCCTCCTCTACATCATGACAAAAGAAGAAAGATGAAACTGAATCAGTAAAAACAGTTCATGTGTACAGGTCCTGAATTCTGTTAAAAAAATCTGAATTTGTTGTACAATTAAAATAAAATTTACCAAAAACATGCAAAAATTACGTAGGGGCTAACTTATTTGGGCAGTTACATCATATGCTCTTTTTAAAGTGTATACAAAATATACTATGCTCACTCTTTAAGGTGATGTGCTGCAATGCTTGCTGATATTGATGAGGTCCAAACACTTTGCTTCCACATCAAATCAGCACTTTTAAGAAAACCTACAAAAATAAAAGTTTGTTGTTATTGGTTACGTTTTGAACCCCAGAAATTTCAGCCATCTTGCATCTTTATCTTAAACTTTTAAAGCTTTGATTGGGCACTTGACCCTTGATATTTGGACAGGTGTGCAAATATTCTAGGGAATGCATCTAGGGAAGCATCCTTCTTCAATCTTGGCCGGCCAAATTTTTAGACAGTACCAAAAAGAGTGTGTTGATGCGTGTTATGGAGGCAAACATGTGTTGTGTTGTTGTCATTTGAGGCACTGGTTAGTTTTTGCGTTTGTAGCTTTTGCTATGATGTTTGCTCTGCTGATAAAAATTGATGACTTTCGACGACAGATTAATTTTAGCATCCATGACAATTCTAAAAAAGCATAACAAACATTGCAAATTTCCAATCATTGATAGCAGTTATGTCAGTCATTCACTTTAAACAGAATATTTAAAGAGCACGAGAAAAGAGCACATGAGAACAAAGAATGAGAGAAGTTATATCAGTCTTTGTAATATTAGGCATGTGGTCACACCCGCACGCCTCCACACATGCACAAATTGTCCAAGTCGAGGTCACGGACCTCTATCTTTCGAAGAACAGAAAGCTTAAGCTTGATAATGGCACCAGTATATCAAAGAAACCTAAGCTCTAGAAAGAGGAGGAAACTGAAGAAAGCTCTGACGAAGAAAAAAGTGATGATGACTGTACTCTTTTTTAGTTATTTTAAACTATTTTCAAACTATAACAATTTTTAAGACTAAGAACTGTAAAAACTTGCGTTCAAAGAAAATGTGTACTCTACAAATTCCTTTTCATTCAATTGTTCGCTGAATTCCATATTCAGGTGCAGAAGCTAAACCTATTTAAATTATTTCTAGGATCCTCCACCAATACCAGCTTGTAAATAAAGCTATCTGGACTTAATACCAGAATTTTAGACATGGAAACATTTAATGTTGGTATTGGGAAAATGTTTATAATATTAATATTCTATTATTGAGGAGAATGTTAAATGGCTTTAATGGCTCACTTTTGCTCTTTGCATTGCCACCTGCCCATCCTCCAGCAACACAGAATAATGCATCTAATTTGTTTCCAGCCATCAGCTCATCCACCCTTTGGTGTACCATTTCACTCTGCTTGACCCAGTCAACCAGCTCTGTTACTACAACATTAGCATCAGCATCCTCATTTGGTGCCAGGTCCACTGACAAAACCCACTGAAAACAAACAGAGCATGAAAATGATTAAGATGTTACTTACATGTGCATGATACACAGAGGAGTATATATTGAAAGGTTTATCAAGCAACAATAAATACATCAAAGCAAGAAATCAATGGCATACCTGGACCTTCTAGACAACAGAGTTGTGGGTCATGAAACGTAAAATTTACTCAAGCTTACATCAATGAAGACTTAAATTTTTTTGTTTTGTGTTTTGTTTTGAGAAGACAGCCAGAGTTTTATGGAACTCTTGGGGCAGTCTCAATCAAAGAAAAAAATATATTAAATCTTTTTCAAGCTTACCTAAAGAACACATCTGGAGATTACTGTGTGAAATTAGCTTTGATTATAATGAAAGCTGTTTAACAACACATTGCTTGTTCCTATTTTTCATTTATCCTGAGCATACCCAAAAACTTATACATTCTACAGATCGTTGTCCTGACTCAAGCATTCAATTCTAATTTGCTGGCTTCCTAACTAAGAACATGAGTATGTCATTATTTGGGTGAGAGGCATTTTTTGTGCACCTTAAACTCTTTGTAAAATAAGAGCACCACATAATTTTCTAAGCTGTGTCAAATTAAAGACTGGAAAATCAGATAACTTCAGGGAGCAATAGAATTTGAAGCAGTATTATAATTTACTCCGGACAGTTCAAATTTTCATCCATTTAAGGGTAAAGGATTTCAGGCATTTTAATTCACAAAATGTATGTCTGACACTTGAAAATGTACATCCAGCACCATATGTTCTTATTGATTACCAGATTCTGCAGTACATTTTAGAATTTCACGATTTACCACGAAACATTACAAACCTGACAGGCTGCATCAAAGAAATTTTAAAAATGCATATTACTTCACCAACATCTTAATTTAAACACAGAGTTACACAATTTTCTGTATAGGTCCAACACCATAGGCAGGTCCAACACCACCAGCCTTTTTGTTTCACGCTGGCGATCACCCTAGCCCTCACCATCCCCCTTTGTCAAATTATTGATGCTGGCTATTCCTCTGCAAAGAGAAGGGTAGAGCAAGAGAAAAGTTAGCAACAAATGACACTATTATTGTTGTCACTATAATTAAATTCACATCTTCTCTCTGCCTTTTCAAGGATTTCCCTCAAGGCCTTTTAGCTGAACCCTTTTTAGAATGCGAGTGCTACCAAAGTGGGGGCCATAAAGGCGGTAGAAATCCACCATTCCCTCCATTTTTAGCAAAAATTCTGCACCTTGAAATTGTTGATAGGAACTTTGTTCAAAGATGTTTTTACAGGACAACCTTAAAACTTAAAAATTTTGTATCCCGTGCATCATTTTCTGGAAAATCTGCATCCAGCAAATTTGTCAAATTCCACTGTTCCGTCCAGAAATTACCGTGATATTTTTTCTGGGTAATTGTAAAATATCAAGGCTAATGTCTGCCAGGATCAAATCTTTGATTGAACCGATATTACTTTTTGACATTTGTGTTCATGTGTGACCTCAATAGCCCTCTTGATAACTGAAATCTCAATAAACATTGGCAACATTTTACTACTTCAAGTTTTTTTAAAATCTTGCTATTTTTAAGATTTTTTAAGAAGTAACAGGTTGACATTGGAAAATGATTTGACCCTAGAAAAAGTGGGAAGGTGAAGAAGTTGATATTGAGGAGCCATGCACACAAAAACAACTGAAACATTCATTTTGTATTGTGAAAGCACTATGGTCCCCTTTCTACATTCTACATTTTTTGGCTCTACACTTCTGCTTGAAATCTATATATCAGAACAAACCCGAGATATAACTAAACTGTCTAAGATGCCAGAATGGTTGGTGCCGAAGGAACAGAAAACCTCTGAATTTAGATGCTTCTAGTTTGCTGGAAAACACACTTTTTGAAGCAATTTTTAATAACGCAAGCTTTCTCTTAAATCTCAAAATCTTTCTCAATCAGGCTGAAAGCTTTTTGATGGTTTCAATCTATTTTCTTCTGTCAATGTTAAATTTTTGAGCTTATGCATGCAATTTTCTTTGGATTGGGACATAATATCTCAGCTTTTTATTCCTAGCACTTCTTATTATTTCAGTAAATCAAAATGTCTTGCATCCTCCCAATAATTTCATGAAATGGAGCCTAATCTGAACATCTAATCTAATCTGAACAGTTACTGCCAAGCCCAACATTATCGGTGGGTTCCTCAAAAACACCTCCTACCTCTATATGCCCCTGGTGTCTACTTTGTGCAAAAGTCATTTAGATTTAGCATGCGATCTTGAGATGGTGTTTGATGATCATTGTTAAGTGCATCAAAAATAGTAAGAAAGAAAAGGTGGCGTGTTACAAGGTGATTCTTGTTCTTTTTGCCTTATCATTTAGTATTGCTAGTAGCAAGCGAGGAAGATTCATATAAAAGAACCCTGCTAGCTATTTGGCAAGGGCGCCTTCTTATAAAGTGAATGTTTGTTTTGGTGCCCCTGATATTTGATCAGCAGGGGGGGCAATTGCCAACATACAGGTTAAGTGATGTTACATTTTTTTGCAAGCCTACACAAATAGCAGGTTAGCTTTTTCGCAACTATGACAATTGTGAATTGACTGGAAATGTAAACGAGGAGCATAATATCCTCTAATATCCTTCAATAGCCTCTCCAGCCAAATTTTGCACTCGCATTTTATTGGCTAATCTTAAGGAGTTGAACCTGCTGATCGAGAATTCGTTATTTGTTTTTCGATAGTTTTTACAGTTTGTGAGATATAAGCTCTTGCATTTTGATAATTGAATTGAATTAACAGACAATGACACTGTGACGCACTTTTGATGTCACAGTGTATTTCGTTAGTCTCGCCTCAAACTGAATCGAACGACGGCGATTCGAAATTGAATGCTGCAAGTGATGGTACTCTCAGTTCTGTTCCACCCGCTTTTAGTTTGACCATTTCAGATATCAATTTTGAAGCCTTTAGTTGTTCATCGTTTCTGGAGAACAACTGAAGTGTCAACTTTGATTAATTATACGCGAGGGAAGAGCTGGAACAGGAAGTCGTAGCTTTGTGGGCCTACACAGGTGATCAAAACAAAGTTGTGACACAGCATGGACACATTCCGACCCGCAAACTTAGAATGATTGGAAACATTTAATATTTTTCGATCCTAAAAAGCTTCTGCTCTAGATTTAGATGCCGTTATCAAAGTGTGACTATGACTCCTTCACAATTCGGTAGAAGATATACAAAATTCATGGCAAACAAGAGCCGCACATTGTGACATCAGAATGTCAAAAAACTGATTCAACTTTTGTCATTTTTTTCTCGGAAAGGTGCAACTTTGAAGCCTTATAACTTCTAAACTAATTGGAATTTTGCAAAAACAATCTAAACTAATTGGAATTTTTTTTTGGCTGGAGAGGCCCTTTAAGTTAGAGCGTTAGAGTTTAAATTTAGCAAATTGCAATCAGGGCTGTCAGAGGAGAGTAATTTTTTTTTGAGAATGATATTTGGTGTTGCAGTTACACTATGATGGTCCGTTTGCTTGTACCCCTGCATTCCTCCTCTG
Organism: Rhopilema esculentum; assembly: GCF_013076305.1. The sequence continues at coordinate 10,898,934 of NW_027019299.1, forward strand.
CATTCCTGGTCAACAATGATGTGCACTTTTGCAATCATTTGTGCACAAAACATGCACCAGATTAAATTATTTCATGGTTATGTACTGTTATAAATTTTTTTTTCAAAAAAACTTAATAGAATGGCGTAAAACAAAGTCCTCTCAATCCCCCACCTGCTGCTGCGCGGTGCCTGCTCAAAAAAGGCCTTTCCCAAGAACAAGAGGACGTGGTAAAAGAAAAGTTTCTGGGTCTACGCCCCTTGACCCTACTTTTGGTTATGTGGCAGTCGGAATTCGTTCTGGACCAAACATTTTCCCTTTTCTTTTAAAAAGTCTCACTTATTTTCAAAACTGAAACTTGACAGGTCTGAAATATAGGCTAATGTGTGCCAACGTGACCAAACCGAGTTTTCTGAACGAAAGCATACCCTGCCATTGATGAATATGGGAAGGGAGGCGTTTGTTCCAGTTAACTAGTTAAATCTTTTGCCTCCCCCTCCTCTTCCCAATAACCAATAGAAACCATCAATAATGTTATTTGATATGTTGATGGGCTTTTTTGGATCCAAAGGTCATTGCCCCCTTCTACAATTACCAAAGCTGGGACAAGAAAAAAAATTTACATATTCACTCCATACCCAATTCTTGCTTTTGAAAAAACTGACGCAGTTGGCGCCAAGGGCACCTTTGCCGCCGTAAATCAAAATACGAGAAGTCGCCATTTTCTTCTCCGGCATGTGAATGTAGGCAGCCTCGGTTTGGATGTTCCGTTCAGTAAGTTCCACAACAGAATAGACAGGTTCCACCTCGCTCTCATCTCCCTCTAACGCCTCTAGGTTGGCCTCGTGAAGAAGAAGGAGTCCCTCGTCATCAATGCAAGAGCACTAGCATCTCGTCCTCCATGTTGGTCTTCAGCGTGAAATTAAATTAATCCTGCGAATCGAGACGACTGACTTCGACTCAATGGCGGCGCCAGCCACTACACTCTGGAGGGGGGACAAAACATAACAATTTAGGCCACGCCCTTTTTACCAACAAAAAACGCCAAATTTACATCAAGGGAAGGCTTATAACTACTTTTTGGCTATGGAAAGGCAGTTTGAAAATCATAGGATTTCATCACAAACAGTATGTTGCCAAAATATTACCCCTCGCCCGAAATTTTCTTATCAAATGCAGACGAAATACAAAGTTGATCCTGCCGAGAACTGGGGGGACGTGTCGCCGCTACTGCTTCGACTAGTACCTAGGCCTCCTTCAATGGCAAGAAATAAGGATCCTTACACACCCCGATGTAGTTATTAAATTGTTCAGTATCGTTGTTTCTGCCTACTGTCCAAAGAAATGTTTCTGTCTACTGTCATTTATGCGACACTACAAAATAATTAATGTTGCAATCTTTCGAAAAGGCAAAGGGTGATTTCTAACCAAATTAACAGGGGGCTCATATGATGATATCTTGCAATACTCAATTGCATAAGGAAATGCGTGGTTTCTTATGACCACGCCCATATTTTCTCGGATCCTAATAAAACAGCCAATACTTAAACAAACCAAACTATATATTCAAGTTATCATCATATAAAAACTATAAAACAAAACAATACACCATAAAACAGACTAACCGATAACCATTGATAATATTTGCAAGATATCATCATATCAAAGCTAGAAAACAATGCACGATAGAGAAGACCAAACTGTTAAGACAACCATTAGAGAACTCTCATAGCCATTGATAATATTTGCAAGATATCATCATATCAAAGCTAGAAAACAATGCACAATAAAGCAGACCAAACTGTTAAGACAACCATTGGAGAACTCTCATAGCCATTGATAATATTTGCAAGATATCATCATATCAAAGCTAGAAAATAAAACGATACACAATAAAGCAGACCAAACTGTTAAGACAACCATTGGAGAACCCTCATAGCCATTGATAATATTTGCAAGATATCATCATATCAAAGCTAGAAAATAAAACGATACACAATAAAGCAGACCAAACTGTTAAGACAACCATTGGAGAACTCTCATAGCCATTGATAATATTTGCAAGATATCATCATATCAAAGCTAGAAAATAAAACGATACACAATAAAGCAGACCAAATTGTTAAGACAACCATTGGAGAACTCTCATAGCCATTGATAATATTTGCAAGATATCATCATATCAAAGCTAGAAAATAAAACGATACACAAAAAAGCAGACCAAAATGTTTAGACAACCATTGGAGAACTCTCATCATAGCCATTGATAATAATTGCAAGATATCATCATATCAAAGCTAGAAAACAATGCACGATAGAGCAGACCAAACTGCAATGAAAATACAACCATTAAACACAACCAGAAACCAAGAGATAAATGCTTGGAGAAAGTTAAAGCAGCTTTTGCTGACAATCTTTTGGTGGTACAAAACTTGAAAATGGCTTTGGAAAAAGCAAACATTTGAGTAAACTAAAGCTTTTCGTCTGACACTCTCAAGAGTTTTAAACGTCAGAACAAAGATCGAAAACTTAACGCTAGGAAATATATATACCCAGTTGTGGATCGAAAAAAGCCAATCAGAAACGCAAGCACATGACTGTTGAGGTTGCCCAATCAGTGCCGCTTGTCTATAGAGAATGTTACAAATGGAGTCCTAATGTGAAAAATAACTCAATTTTCTACACAATAACGGTTTTTCCGTGCTTCTGTAGATAGATTCCAAGATGGAACGACGATCGGGCTTTACCAATAATCCGAAACTTGTCGCCGTTATAGTTTGTTGCACAATCTAGGTTTTCCAGTAAATGCATTTCAGCCTGCGGTCTGAGCCCTTGAGGTGCTCACATTGGAGAGGGCGAAATGAAACTCAGATCGACCTGAGTTCGTTTCGGTTGTTCAGGTCGGTCTGAAATTTCAGGTCGACTTGAAATCCGCATTTGTGTAGAAAATTCTTTGCAATCAGGGTAAAATGAAACTTGTGGAGAAAAACAAATTGCTCTTTGGGATGCATGCTTAATGAATTTAGCGCCATACGATTTCCTGGTGAAGATTGAGACATCAGTTGAAGATACAACCAAAATCGATTTCAATGCTGTTATAAAGTGTAAATTGTCTATATATCTATCTATCTATCTATCTATCTATCTATCTATCTATCTATCTATCTATCTATCTATCTATCTATCTATCTATCTATCTATCTATCTATCTATCTATCTATCTATCTATCTATTCTATCTATCTATCTATCTATCTATCTATCTATCTATCTATCTATCTATCTAATATAAGGCGCCAAAAACTCGAAAAAAGTTTGATACGACCGACTTGTCTGGTTACTAGGTCTCTAGGAGGCCAGCAGAGACAAAAAAGACGTCTTGAAATTCAAAACTTTTTTGGTGTGCACGCCCCCATAAACTCGTACTTCATGTCGACAAGATCTTTTACAAGCATCTCGCCAGTCACACTAATTAATCGCCGAGAACCTAAACATACATGATATCAAACCTTAACCCTATCGCTCTTAACCATGAATCTAACTAACGCTGTAAAATAACACACCCAAAATATAACCTAAACAAGAACTAATTGAAATACTACATAGCTAGGTATTTACAAAATAATAGTGATTACAAATGATAATACTCCCAAGATTAATTAGATAAACTGAATAAAGACAATTAAAAATTAATGATTAATGAACCCTAAAAATGCAATCAGATAACAAAAGGAATTATAACAATCGAATGTGCAAAAGGTGTTAAATAACTAAGGTTACAAGTTGCAAAACAAACGAAATCCAAACTAGCACTATTACAGTACTGTATTTTCTAGACTAAAAATTTGTACTGTTCGCAGGGGAGCAAAAATTAATTAATTTTTTAGAGGAGTGTCTGGAAACTAACAGTTAAATTCTTTTGTGTGGAGGGCACAGCACTGATGGGGCACACAGACTGTGTTTAGGGTGTCGGGGGACAGTCTGTGTTTAGGGTGTTCAAGCTCATGCCCTCTCCCCCTTCCAGACAAAATTTTGAATTTCAATGAATCTCTTTCGCTCTGCTGGCCTTCAGAGACCTAATTAAAAAACAATTAGGTTGTTTAATAGCTACATTCTAAATTAGTCCGTCTGTTATCTCAAGTCACTTACCCGTAGGTGCACAAGATAACAAGAAATGGTGCTAAAATGCATTGCGAGTTGAAACATAATGAAACCAACCCATATTATGTTTTTTTCACAAAGTATAAATTAAACAGATGACTAAACATTGACTTAACTCAAACACTGATTTTTGTTTCTAACGAGTAGGTATTTTAGGTTTCTTTTTCAAGGGCCATACATTGATTTTGACATGAAAGTTGGCTCGGGCCTAATTTAGAAACGCATTTTCTAGCCTTATGAGATTGGAATCCTCCACTTATTGGCTAGGACCGACTCTTTCCATTATTTGCTACCCCCACACTCCTTTAGTTGTGTTATATCTATGTTTTGAGCTTGTTTAGTTGCCTAACAGTAAAAGTTGAGCAAAAAAGGTAAATATATTATCTGGAGCTTTGGATTCCTCTCCAAGGTTACATGAACACAAAAGTTACAAAAAGATCAAAACCCTCATTTTATGGCATTGTAGGGTATCTTGGAATTTCCCGAAACATGTTGTTGCCACATTTTTATTCAGTTTATCTGCTTGTATTTGCTTTGAATAGACAGGCAATTTCGTATGTGAGTCGGTCCAACTTGTCCTGATACCCCCATGAAAAAATAATTTAATTCGCGACCCTGTGCTCACTTGGGGGTCAGTCTGTCCTTGACACGACAGACAAGGTTGAAATAAATAAGAGCATTACCCGACTACCAATGTTGTCAGGATAAATACAATAATATTATTTATGAAATGCGCCCTTTTGCTGCTGTTCTCCCCCCCCCCCCGCCCCAGACGAAAAAAGCCAGACCGCCACTGGTCTTAGCATCCAATATTTCACCCAACATGTAGAAAACCAATGTTGGACGAAATTTTTGACGTGTTTTTGCATTGCAACTTGCAATCTGTAGCAGTGGCTTACCCAAGGGGGGGGAATAGGGGGTCCGGACCCCCCACTTTTCTAAAGTATGGTTCTCGAGATTTGTCCAAAAACGATGTAAAACTCATGGGGGGGGGGGGGGGTAGTATACTGTATGCTTGTGTCAATAACGATTGTAAAATACCTTGCTATTTACCGTAGCTAAAATGAATCAAACAATGGAGGAAAATATTGAAAAAGGGCGTTTACCCGCATTTGCGGGTGTTTGAAGGGCGTGGTCCCAAAAAAATTCTGCAGACCCCCCACTACTACAGCCTTGGGTACGCCACTGATCTGTAGCTTACTGTAAGTCCTCGAATAAGCCCCTACTTTCAAGTGAGCCCCCTCTCTCGAATAAGCTCCAAACCCTAGATTAAATTCTGTGAAATAAGCCCCCATGGGCTAAGGTATTGCCACGACAGCAATAGATTTATCAGGGCCAACGCCATTAATTTAAAAACGGGAGGAGGGGCGAAGCTAGCAAAAGTTAGCTTTTCCCCTTTCACTGCAGCTGTAAAACTACTTGCTTCGCAAACATGTAGGGGGAGGGGTATGGCCCCTCCGGCCCTCCTGTGGCGTGGGCCCTGTTTATTGCTATATATCGGCATTTTTAAGCATACTGACCAACCTCAAATCCTGAAAAACCTCTATTAAACCCCGATGGGTGGCTTAAATATTTTTTAGTCCTAAAGGGAGGGCTTGAAAGAGAGGGGGCTTATAGATAATTTAATGTAAAAGCTGTTATAAAAATGCTCTTATGCATTTTTTATGAAAATGTAATGTTCTCAAATATTTAGTTAACTGCTTCAAAAGTTTCTTAAAATTAATTAATCATAATTTTCATATTTATCAGAGTCACCCTTAGGGACATCGTCTAAACAGTTTTCGAGTGACTTCTAAGGTGCACGACAAAATCTTTGCATGGGCCGGTCATATTCAATGCAGACGATCTTATTGTCATTACCCCCAGCATAAGACCCACTCAAGGAACATGTTTTCTTTGTTTGACAACAGGGGCTAAAGGGTAGTTTAATAGTGAGCAGTGCTGATGAGAGGGGGGTTAGGGGGATCACTGACCCGGGGCCCATGACTTTAGGGGCCCATAGATAATAACTTTGTAAGCACAAACATATCTCTATATATTTCTATATATAGCATAAATTTTGTAAGATAAATCATTAACTACTAGCAATTCAGCGTTTCCATTATCAAAACTTGTCAATAATAGAAAAATTAATAGGAAAAACCTTTAAAGGAAATAAGGTAGAAGCAGAAACAGTATTAAAATCCCATTATGTTTGTCAAACAGAGCTAATAGCTTTAGGTAATTTTCTAGTTAACAAAACAATTTCCAAGTCTTTTTGCATCTGTAAAAATGTCAATTATGGAGCTATAGTAAATTTTTTCAGAAATTTCAGTTCCTTTGGGAAATTTTATCGATATGTTATGAAAATGAATCTGGGTTATTTTTATTATTTAAACCTGTGTTTCTTCACCCTGGTTCGTGGAATCCAAGCAGATAATACATAACTGAATACAACCCAATTCCAAACTTGACTCCAATAATTTTCTCAACTCAAAAAGGCTATTTACAAAAGAATAATATATACAACGCAAACTAAATTTTATAATAACTTTCGTATATTAAACTTAGTTCATATTTTGAACTCCATAACTCTTCAACGTAACATAACTCTTTTTCGCAACATAACTCCTCAACTCTGTTCAACAACTACAAAACAAAACTGCATAAAAATTAAATAACGTCACGTGACGTACACAAATTACAACACGATATTTCAGCTGATGCAACACTAGCAGGCAAAGTCAGAAACAACCTTAATGCAATGAAAACATTGGGAAATAAGCGTTGAGAATTCAAAGGCTTAATCTTGTTCAACAGCTGTATTGGTTGATGCTTTTTAGAAAAAGTGACTCCTCAGTGATGTTAGGAGATATCTCATCCTTTTTTTGCTGCGCAGAATTTTGCACTTTTTTGCTAGGCCATCTTCTTTCAACCTTGTGTATAATCAAAGTATTCTGAACTCCTCCCATATCTCGCCAATTGACGCGAATCGCCTAATTATCTTTGCTGCAATGCTATCAATAATAACAATGCCGACATTATCTTGAATTTTACCAAAGGCCTTTACCTGGTTTTCACTTCAAGATGAGATATACTTGACTGATTTCCCTTGGTCTTCAATTTTTTGGACCCCCTCGTCTAAACGAACTTCTTCCAAGGTCGAATTTAATTAGTTTTTTATTGACGTTAAAAGGTTGCATTCTGATTGCTATCTGTAAAGTTATTCAAATTATTTGAATAGTGAAAATCTATTTGGTGCAGCATGTCCGTTTTGATCAAATTTAGTATTTAAACTTTTTTCACTTCCTAAGATTTTTAAATCTAAAGAATTGCTTATTCTATAATTAAGAAATATGCATGCATTATGACGATAGTATACCAGCCATGCTTATTTCGAATAAGCCATCCCCGTCCCAAAATATTTTTTGAGAAATATGCCTCCGGGTGTTATTGACGAAGAGAAAAGCACAAACCTGCGTACAGGAAATGAGTTTAGGAGAACACGCGAGTCGCTCGCGGGCAAAGGATTATTGATCAACAGCGATTTATGTGAAGGTAGCCTGCAGAGATTGCGATCGAGAACAGAATGGACGATAAGTAGGCAATGTACCAAATCAGCAGTATCGCTTTTTCACTGCGACGTATTGATTTTCAAATAATGAATCAAAGTAGTAAAGTTTGTATTGGTATATAATCAAAAACGACAAGTAACCACACTTGGTGTGCATGGGTTCCACGGTACATTTACCATTGCCAGCATGGCTCCAGTGTTCTCTTACAGTTCAACCTGCTTGGTTTTCGTGTTTGCCATAACAATGGTTGCAATTTCAGATGACTGTCCATCTACCTGTAGTTGTCCATCAAAAACAAACGGCCAGACAGTATTATGCTCTTCAAAAGGCATACGTGTTGTGCGTTTCAAGAGGTTACCGAAGAGGACCGTTGAAATGTGAGTATGAGATTTCCCCCTAATATGGCCTAAGTTGTCCTTGGTTCAGTCAAACAACCTAGCGGTAAATTGAGAACCATTTCCTGTTATTTTGGAAAAAGTGAATTTCAGTTTCTTATCGCTATGTTAGTTGTTTGGGGTTCTGTAATTCCATTATTTTCATGAAATCGTTTCAGGTTCAGTATTCTGTTTTCCTTCCCCGCTAGTGTTTAATATGCTTAGGTCTTAATGAAAGTTTTAAAGCTTTTGGAATACTTCTTACACCGAAGTCTTGATTTGGTGTTTTTATCAAGCGTTAGTTTTTATCAAGCGTTGTTCAGTTTGTTCTTGTTGTCTCATATCCGATACATATCTCTTGACAGAAACCTTTCAGACAACCAGATAAAAGCCATCACGAAAGACTCATTTCCTCTAAACAAAATGGTAACGAAATTGTAAGTATATATATTGTTCAAGAATTATCTTTTTGACAAAGTAACTTTCCGTTTAGTTTGTAAGGATTTACTCAAATCTAAAAAAGATTCGCGAAAGACACAGTCAAAGTTTTGTTTTTGGACGCAAATTTTTCTGTGTGCGCATTATCAGAAGTTGCAAGGAAGTATGACAATAACTGGCTTGGCAGTCAAGATTTAAAATTGATTAAAGATTCTTCTTATTGGGATTCGAATTTCATCTAAGGACTGACATAACACAACTAACGAAAATTTTTGTTGATAAACCCAAAAGCTTTTCTATCCAATTTTGGAATTGTCCAATAGAATCGTGCCTGAGTCATTGAAATGGATTTTAATTATGTGTTAGCCAAGGGGATTTTAAGGACCATGGGATCTGTTTTATCCAATTTCTAACAGGCTCTTTCTGTGATAATAGCTTGTTTTAGTCGGTTGCCACTGATGTAATCATTTTTACTGGATTTTATTCAACAAATTAGGGGAAGCTACTGGGTGACTTCTTTTATTGAATTTCTGAGAGTCATTGGCTACAAATGAGTAAATTGCAATGACAAGCATTTGCATTCAGCAATTGCATTCTGTTGTATACCTTCTTATGCAGCTACATAGAAAGCTTGGACCAGTGACAACATTAATAATGTTTCTTGCTTGATTCATATATGATGGATTGATTATGATGATAAAGTGGAATCAGTTTCAATTTATCTTGTGGTATCCTAATGTAGCTTTTAGAAATGTTTTGATTGCGGAAACTGATTTAGAACAACAAGGCAAATAGACTTTGATTAGAAATTATTTCAATAGAAAGATGGGTAAACATCTATTTCCTATATAAGATTCAGCCTTCTTATGAGGCATGCAATTACACATGCCCAACTTTTCCAAGGTGTGCAAAACATTTCTATGATTTATTCCAAATGAGAACAAGGACAACAAGGAAAGTTTCTCTGTCAATTTCCTTGGTTTCTGTTCAGTTTATAATGCAAAAGGTCTCCTTGAAAGCAGCATCCTATGTTTTTATGTATATTTATTCAGTAAGCCAAGGCTTACAGTAAGAAACTATTTCCACAAGGGTGCTGCCCAATTGCACCTGGTCACAATTGAACTCCAGTTTCCTGCATTGAAAGACACAATCATTTCACTAAGCCATAATACTTGCAGTTTTGCAGTTGCAACAAAAAGTTTTCATGTGGTTCCTTAAAGATTTATTCCATACGTGTATTTCAACATCATTCCTGTGATCAGTCCACAAAAACAAAGTCATTTGTACTGCAGCAGGAACACAAAAAAAAAATGCAGTGGGAACTGGCTGTTTGGCCACAGGGACAGCACAGAGGCACCTGTCTGTCAAAGTCCAGTCTCAGAAACAGTAAAGCATTACTGAAAGCCAACGGTTTAAGCATTTTTCAGACTTGGCAGTATTGCTGCAAGCATAAAGTTTTCACAGTCTGCCATTTTTTCAGACACTGCACTTTAGTGATTCGTATTAACAAAATTTCCTTACACAAAGACTGTCCCGCACAGAATGTTTGTTTACAATTAGGTGACCCAGTCCCTTTGATGTTCTTTGGATAGTTTCTTGAGGTCTGCCTCTGAATCTTTGTCTGATCTTTTAAACAGGGGCGGACACTTGATCAAATATTGAGGGGGCAAGCCTATTGTTTCAGTAGGATGACGTCACATTTTCTATTGTTTTAGAACAAAAGACCATTGTCCTCCAAAGTATTAGGGCCCCCAAGTGGCCGCCACTGCTTTTAAAGTAGAATTTCATGGCCTTTGCTGCTGTCTCATCAGATAAACATAATATTTTACCAAACAGTCACCATCTACCTTTAAGGATGTCAATTGACATTGGTCATTCTTCACACCTTTTAACCAAGTCTTGACTGGATTTCTATGAGGATATTTACCCTGTTAGGTGTATCATTTACTGTCTGTTTAATGCATCTAGACCTTTGTATATTTTTGTGTCAGTCCAGGGCTGGGCATTTGGGGTTAGCAATGGCTGTTGCTCCCCTCTAGGCCCCCCTCAGAAGCTACCAGGAGCATTGAATCGCTCTCCTAAACTAAAAACTAAATAAAAATTGTTCCACTAGAAGTTCCATTCATTTCCAGGTTCTGCTGAGATTTATCTACATGAGAGACTGAAGGGGCCTTAAACAACAAATTATTAAAATAATACTACATTGAATTTTATAATTTTGTCAACTTCTAAGCCAATCTAAGATATATTACCAGGCCTTTTCATAAGAAATAGCCCATGCAAGTGGCCCAGCGCTTGCGTGATTTCTCTTTCGTGAATGAATGCTCTAAAAATGATAATAATGAACAATGCTAAAAGCATCCTTAATGTTTATAAAAACTGTATGACCGTTTTGTTTAAGGCAATATATGAAAACAAACTTTTATGATGAGCTTCAATGCACTAAAGAAAGATTAGATACCGGTTCAATTCATAATTATTCAAAGATTAGCAATTCAAATGTGCTTCATTCATAAGCTTTATGTACATCACAAAGGTCATATAGACGTTACATTTACATAGGTTAATCAGCAACCTCAATATTGAGGGCTCTGCTGATGAAATATGGTTGTTCCAAGCCTTTTTAAAATGCTTTAACTGTTTGAAGTGCTAATGTAGTCCAAAAACTAAGTGCCAATAGTATTCCTAAACATTTATGGTGGAATTGATTTTCAAATGCATTTTTCGTTGAAATGTGGCTAAGTCAGCTTACTTATATTTCCTGTCTTTGATATATCAGCTTTGTATTGCCTTTGCCACTTGCTTGAGTCACAAAGGAAGACTAAAAATGTGTTAATTGATAAGACACTTATTCCTCAAAATTTACCGTTTTGCGCGAGCGATCAAACGCTGACATGGTTGGGTTTGCACTAATGCTGATACAAAAGCAAGTGATCGAGATCTAGATGTGATTCAGATGTGATTCTTTTCTGATCCAGATGTGATTTAATCTATTTATGTATGCTGTCAACACCTGTTTTCTTCTTTGTATATCTTCTGGGTCCCCCAAAAGAGAACCAAGCCTTTTGACTATCCTCCATTGGGCTGTGTTTCTGTCTCCTTGGAAAATTTATCTTTGCTCTGTTTTGCATCATCAGCATATATAGCTTCTTGGGACAAAAAGACTGGAGACCTATAACCACTTGGGACAAAAAGACTGGAGAGCTCTTTTTGACTCCCTTTTCAAATACCACTGTCTTCGCTGTTTCCAATGAAGCGCATCCAAATGATTCCATTTTTGACTTTAAACTTTGAACCGTATTTTTGAATGACTCCGATTTGGTATCAAATGATTCCATTGGTGAGCATCTCAACGGAGCTTACAATCTAAAACCGATTGCTTCAAATCCGTTCTCTCATGAAAAATGGGGTAATGGCAACAGTGCCTAAAAAACTTGTATCTTTTTTGGTAAATTATTGTTTTTTTCAAGAAAATTCTTCTCAAATTCCGTAAAAACTATTTGGTTTTGTAAAAACTTAATACACTTTTTCAAACAGTGACACATACCTTCAATCACATATATTACATTTAAAAGGCTATCCGGTTTTCATAAAAATCATAAGGTTTCCTTTTTATGGATTGCACTCTGCCGGATGCCTAAGCTTTTCAAGGCCTGAGATTACCAGCACGCCAACAAATTTCATATTACCAGGACTGCCCATGGTATAAGATCAAATCCATATGAGTATGGGTTTGACCTAATCTTCTTTTGTGAATGTCTAATTACCAGTAGATTGAAAGCAAAGTATGCTGAAGTCTGATATCAATACTGAAGAAGTAATGCTACAAGAAGCCATGTCTTAAATAATTACAGGTTCATGAATAACTTTAAATTGTTTGATCTGCTTGATTAAAAGTATTTTTCTGTGCATGTTTCTCCTCTATATTTTCCACTTGTGAAGTACCTTTTGAAAGGTGTTCATTAATCCACTCTAATTTTCTGTTAGTGTACTGACTAAGATAAAGGTTTTCACTCATGACAGTTCTAAGTATTCATATCAGATAGGACATTTATATCAGTGTGGACATTTTCTCAATTTGGTTCTAATTGACATCATTTTTACAGGGACCTTAGAGGAAATCATATAGAATACATTGAGCCAGGATCTTTTGCTAATCTACCATCACTTGTTCGACTGTAAGTAAATGAACATCAAAGTGTTAGTTTCACTGTCTTGTCAGTTTCAGTTTCTTTGTTAAAAGGATCTATGTATTTTAAATTTTTTATTTGTGGAAATTTCTTTTGGGGCACTTTTTATGTTATATATTTTCCACTAGAATGTAAGCAAGTGAAGTAATATAATTATTCAAAGTTCTTATTTTTTTGCCATACTGAAACAGTAAGACCTCTCTTTCATAAGAAACAATATGTGTATTTTTCAATAGAAACCACAAATTTAAAAGGAATAGAATTTGTTTTTAAGCTGAGTCCACATGTGCCTGTGATATTTTTATTGAGGTCCATTCAATCAGGGGACTTACACTGCACCTCATTTGGCATATAATTTCTTTTGTGAGTTTTGCTGTGTTATATTTGTGCCTGGTTAACACAAGCAAAAGTAACTGTTACCAATAAACATGTGTTTAAGGATAATTTATATGCAGAAGACCTTATTTTTTGTTGATATACTCTAGTGTGTATTACATGGACTAAAATCCATTGATTGGTGACATAAAACTTTGCATTATCAAAACAAGACATATAAAAACTTTTCAGTAATTCAGATTGCAGAAGCATTTTGGGTGACTAAGATAAGTCTTCAAATTAAATTTATCTTTGCTTTTTACTTCTAAGTTCGCTGAACCCTTTTTCAGCGTCTTGAATTCTGAATGAATAGTTTCTGTACACAGTCTCCTAAAATGTCTTTTATATAAACTCCTAAGTGAATATTGCTTTTGTTTTTTTAACTTTGCAATGGTAGGAAGGCATTGTGATATATGGAGTGCTTTATTTTACTAATCAGTGATGTGTTATTTATGCAGGTACTTACAAGTAAATCAATTGAGAGAAGTCCAGAAAGATACCTTCTCTGGGTTGCGAAATATCAAGCACTTGTAAGTTAACTATCATTTACAATTGTTTTTTATGTGAATTTGAAAAAGGTGCAAACTGTCTTATGATGAAATCGTCAGTTTCTTGGCAGCCAGTTTTTTGTGGCCATATAGTTATTTTATGTCATTTAATTTTTTTTATTTGTGTCTGTTGTAAGTATTTGTGTCTGTTGTTGTTATTTGTGTTTGTCAAAGGAGCAAACTCAAGTTAAACTGTTTTTGGCGTTGGACTTTTTTGTGAAGAATTTATTTCCTTTTGAATTGATTTGGAAACAGGGGCGTCGACACGCCCTTTTTATCGGCAAAAATTACTTCTTTAACCCCCCCCCCCAAAAAAAAAATTTTTGGCTCCGCCCTTGTTTGGAAAACATATCCTTTGGAAAGTAGTTTTAGTTTTAAGGAGCGAAAAGTAAATTTTTCCCATCTAGGACTTAGATGATAATTTTTTTGAAATTTAGAGGAAATTAAACGATAAAGGAGGCAGTTGCATCCCAGAACAGAAATATTTCAGAAGATATGTGCTTTTGCTTAGATAATCTCAGGACTCTATTTGTGTTTAATGAAAATTGGAAACAGTCTTTGCAGCTACTATAAATTAATTTTTTTATCTTTGAACGTAATTTTTATATTTTTAAAGGTATATTTATAATTTTCATTCGTAGGAACATTTCACAAAATAGACTTCTATACATTCACCAAAACGCATTCTCTGGTGCAAGGAATCTCCGGAAAATGTAAGATTAAAACCTTGAGATGTTTCCTTCTTAGACATTGTAATGAAATAGTCCCCTAGCACGTTGTCACTGCAGCCTATAATTAAAGAGAGATTAACAAAAATTTTGGTTTTATAAAAGAAAAAGAGTCTCTTTGGAACACCAAGAGTGGCCAGATGACATTAATGGTTGAGGCTGCATTGTTAAAGAGCTTTTTTGTTCAGCGACTTTGAAAAAACTAGCTTTATTTTAGATTTTGAATATTTCCTATTTAATTTTGAATACTTTAAGTGCCCGTATTTCACCTCTAAAATGGATCCCCGTTAATACGGCCGCCAACAGGCCACCAAAATTCGGCCGTATTAACGGGGTGGCCGTATTAACGAGAAAGGGTCAAATTTTGGAGTTTAAGGGGTAAAGATTAATAATATCATTTTAAGGAACTGTTTAAATAAACATCTGGAAATGTAGATAAAGTTATAAAAAAATATGTTGAATAACTAGTCCACAAACAAAACGAAACGGAAGTCGTGGGTTCTTGGGCCTTAATCACCAAGTCATGTTCATGATTTTGCAAAAAATCTATGACTTTTGACTGATTCGTTCTGCGTTCCAGCCAGTCACTTTGATTGTGGGAAAACACACCTGAAAGTACGTCTGCTGTGTCATTGTTTCCCTTTGACTCAAGGAAACATAATACACCTTCAAGGCAAGATGTTGCCTCACGATAAAAATGGCCTTATTAACGGGGTGGAATTATAAAGAATCCGGCTGTTTGGGATCACAAAATGTGACCACTGGCCGTATTAAAGGGAGGCCACATCAAGGGGGTTTTTATGAGACTATGTATGGCCGTTTTTTCGGGCCAAGCAAATGTGGCCGTAATAACGAGGTGGCCGTATAAACGAAGTGGCCGTAAGGCGGGGTTCCACTGTAATTTGGATCGAGAAGTAACGCACACTACATAATTGTGTTCACGGTTTTTTGTAACACAAGAGACGATCTGTTGTTATTTAGCTCTCTTTTTCTTTGACGTTTATTAATTCAATGATAGAATGATTAAACAACAAGTTTCGTATTTTGTAGATCCCTGAAGCAAAATCAACTGACTACATTTCGAAAGTTTACATTCCCAAACAGTTCAAAAGTGTAAGTTTTTGCCTCATTAATGTCTGAAACACGTTTAAAAGCTTCTTCCAACTAAAGATTTCTGTGTCTTTTCTATGAGTGCGTTTTTGCGCTCCCAATACAAGTGTGCTTTCTTGCCTATGGATGGAGAAATGACAACTTCACATAGGGATTTTTATGATTTTGATGAATTGTATGGTTGTCATGACCCTCAAGGTGCGTTTTCCCCTTACAGCACACAGCACATTGTTCCGCATACTCAAATAAAAAACCTGCTGTGTTTCTCAGCGATTTTCGAGAAATATTCTTTTATTGTTACATATCTTTCTAATGATACGATGTTTCACTCATGAAGTTTTTCACTAATTTTCAACCTGCAACTTTCAAATTATATTAAAGCGTTTTAAACGCAACTGGTTTTTATGGATCATGTGTTCTTAAGCGTCAAGCCCACTTATATGTTATAACTAACGGGATAATGTTGATGGTTATTCAGCCTAAAGTGGTTACCAGAAGATACTTTTTTATATATGATAGATATGCTTTTATGAAGTAATAGTAAGTAATAAGCAACTATTCGTATCCTGCTTGAGTGTCCAATTACGTTCGAGACCCTGGAGTCGGTGTTAGCTTTGGATTTTAGCCTCCATATTCAATACAGTCTGGACTGTGTTGTGTAGTGGTACGAAAATTTGTATTTGTATTTGTTTGTATTTGTTTCTACCTAGCATCCGAAGGTAGTTTTTAGGACACTGAGAAGCTTATGCTTATCGAGCAGTGTCCTGGTTCTTCCTCTCGATGTGACCACACCTCATGATTCCTACGCCTAGAATTACAGAGAGCTGGCGACTCTCCTCACTCTGGGTGGAAGTTTGATCATGCCAGAGACTCGAACCACGGACCCTTGGGTCTGTAGTCAGCGCCTCTAACAACTGAGCCATTCAATTTAAAGATAATTTTCTCTTATCTTTTAACATGCATCTTTTACAATATGAACTTCATTCACAATTTAGAACTTTGTCAGATCAGATCATAATTTTACTTTTTTTGCTGCAGTGAGCTCGATGGAAACGATATAATATGTGACTGTGATATCAGATGGCTTGTGATGAGATCAAGAAATAGAAAGAGAGGTCCTAGTTTAGGCAGTAAATGTAAATATCCCAAGCAGCTCGCTGGAACAAGGCTGAAAAGTCTTGGCGGACGGTCATGGAACTGCAGTAAGTGTTTGCAAAAACTTAAACCAGGTACCCTCTAGGCATGTTCTAGATCTTAATTGTGAAAGATTTTGCTGAAAACTAGGGTTTTTGCTTACAACAAGAACTTCACCTTTCAATTACTAATGGTTGTCATTTTCAGCATTGTCATGTCAATAACTGACGGTTGTCAGTTAAAGTTAAGCATTTAGCCATTCTCGGCTGCGTGTCTTTTTTAAGCTATACGTGTTTGTAGGTTCTCTTGGAATTCTTTAGAATAACATAAAACAATATGAAGCAAAACCCATTACCTTTCTTGTTGACGTAAGTCAAAGTGGAAAATGAAATCTACACAAAATAGTGATGTCCTTTGTGTAAACAGACTCCATAGCTGTTCAAGATGATACCCTGTAAGTCGTTTTTATTAATTGTTATCCAAAATGCTTAGACCACAGGGATTTTGCGTCCAGGAAAGATAGATTTGAGTCTAGTTAAATGTAGAAAGGGGTATTTTTGAAATTAATCCATCTGCCTCTCATTTCGTTGCTTAAAATTTCATTAGGATTTTGTCACAAATCGGTTATTGTCAAGTTTCTTTGCGGAATTTTTAAAAATGCGCAGCGTAAATGCCTGCCTAGGATGATGTGATTTGAAAAATAAGTTTTTCAAGCAAAACTTGATTTTATTTAGGAAAAATGTATTTCAAATGAAATTGTGATCAAAATATCGAATAACTTTATTTGATAAACGTTTTTTCAAATTTATTGCAAAGGTTTTGTAATTTTGTTAAATGGCCAAGCGTCGTCAGCCTCTATTCTGACTTCCGGAAAGAGGCTTTAAAAACTTTTCTGCCCAATAACATATCGATCAGGCGACAAGCTGCATGCAGAGAATTTTGTGAATGGAAGTTTATTAGATATTTTCGCTGAGGAAGGAGACCAGCGATGGTCCTCAACAAAGCACAACCGTGACTTTCACTCCTGCTATATTGCTGTTGATATTTGTTATTTCTTTTTTGCAGAGGATGTTGATTTTGAGATGCCGGGATTCAATATCTTGCCAGTTCATAGTCAGGTTGTTTTCCAGAACGATTCGATTCAGCTTACCTGTTCGAGTATGTGGCAACCCAGAGGACGCTTGGAATGGGTTGTCAAACGCCATTCATTGCTTCAAACATCTGTCACAGCCTATGGTGACATGAACACACGTGAAAATAAAAGTGTTCTTTTAATTAAAAGGTAACAGTTACATGCAGTTCTCTTACAAGCGTACTTTGTATGGTATATATGGAATTAAATGCATCTTCTTTTGGTTATTTATCGATCTTTTTACAGATGATGTGCTCGCGAGCTTTTTCAACATTGTTTAAGAATTATGCTTCTTTAAGGGACACAGAACAACTCCTAGTTGTCCAGGGGCATTATCTTAAGGAGAATCACCAGTAGACATCTTCATGTGGTGTTTCTTTATCTCAAGTTTGCCGGCTTACAAGAAGTCTTCCTGCGTTCAAAACAGGAGAAATGCAAGATATTCTATTTCCTGGGTACCACTTTAACACGTGTTTACATTTTGCAGATCGGACCTTCATCATAGCGGTGATTACCTCTGTCGTGCAGTCATATCAAATGCTGGTGAAATGGCAAAACCAATATCACTGACCGTTATTGGCTGGCAAACCAAATTTTGTGTACTTCAACGAACATCAAGTGATAAAGGTTTCAACTTTGACCTTCTCTCTTACTTTCTGTTATGGTGGATTTTGAGCGTGCAGAAATATCTTTATTGGCGTGTGGGCCAAGTTGCTTTTGATATCCCACCCTAAAATTTTGAATATCAAGAAATCTTAAATTTTCGCCCCTATAACAAAGTTTAGTTTTATTAAAAAAATTGCCTATGAATGGATAAATGTAGACCTCACAGGGAGAAGTCTTAGATTGCGAATTGCAGAAAAATGTAATTCTATGCACATTCTATAAAATCAAATCCAATGGGGACGTCATTTGGGAGAACTGATTTTGCTTCTGTAGCTAGCGTTTCAACAACACTAATTCTTCAAGAAGCTCATTTGCCTCGTCAGCTGCCAAATATCCAACCCCTGGCATATCCAGATTTTGAGTTCAGAAAAGTCAATTTTTCCATCTCGCACACAAAGCCTCCCTACCCTATCATATTCCCCTGCTATCGCATTTACGTTGATTCTTGTACAATTTTTAAATCACTACTGCAGGTGTCTACTTTACTTTTGTCAACATTGCCATTGTGCTCTTCTGTTGCTGTTTTGATTCCAATGTCGCTACGCTCTTTGTTTTCTATCCATTTTAGTTACTGATTTCCTGCGGAACTTGATTTCGTTTGCGAGCATTTACATTACGCATTTTCATTTTTAATTTGGACCTTTGACCGACCTTTTAGGGACATTTTTTTGGCGAAGCACTGTTGCTGGTGCTGTTGCAACAAGCTCGTGTCCTTTTGGTGACAAGAAATTGGCACACAGACGGTGTGCAAATGATGGTGAATGGGAGTCTGCCGATACCTCAAACTGTTTGTTCAAAAATGTTTTAACAAGAGAGCTGGAAGCATTATTCAAGGTAAAAAGCGATTGATTTCTAGGCACATTGGATTGCATGCTCTTTTTGTACTGTAGCTTTTATAATACCCTCTTTTTTGTTATTCGTTATATTTCGGCTGAAATTTATTTTTGTGGAATGGTTTTGTATAAACTGACTTGAAATTGCCATGGTGAATAGTGAATAGTGAATTGCCATATTGAATAGGTTGGGTCAAATCGCATTCAGTTAATGTATCCGTGCTGAGTATTGAAAACATGCTTTTACAGTTTTACAGTTGTTGATATTTTCGTTTTCCCCGCAGACAATTTCTTTCATATTGAATGTATTGTGTTGATTTCCAATTGAATCACATTTGCAACAATTACAATAACAGGAGCTAAGATGGCAAAAGCATATGTTTTATGTTTTCTTTATTTCTTTTTCTACAGAGAGATGTAAATGAGACTTCCTTGAATCAAATATTGTTGGATCTAGGCAACATCATTGAAACGTATAAAAGGAATATTACAGAAAATGTACAGATAGAGCTGATCGCAAACTTGTTTGCAGAAATGGGAACCATGAAAGTGGTATCAAGAAGCAGACTCGAGAGGGTAAAATAGAGTTTTGTTGCATATCAATGTTGCTGCCCATCCGCTACTATGGTTAATAGCATTCAGATCCCCTTTTTGCCCATACATACGCCCGTAAAGAATCTAAGGTTAAAATGTCTATCACAGATGATATTTCATCGCAAATTTATTTCAGGTGAGGGCAAGCATTGCAAGTATGATTACCGATTTTATGTCCAGAGACAGCAAAACTTTGGGAAAGAATGAGCAAGAAGACGGGGATATGACAAATCGGTAATTGTTATCCTTATGTGAAATCATTTCAGTGCAGAAAAATCATGTATTCGCTCTTTTTTCGGAATGGTACTTAAGCTCTTCACCCAACTGGACCTGCAGTTGTAATTCCTGCCAGAATCGTTGCTACAAAACATTTAATCAATAGTGAGATAAAGTAGTCTGTCCAAATAAGCTCAGAATAGCAATAAAGTTGTTTCCATTTTTTGAATTTGTTTTTGTCTGAGTCAGCCTCACCTTGTAAATAAATCGTTTTGCACCTCTAGGGGGTTAACAAACTCTATTTGGTATCCTTTGAACTGGTATTCTTCATATTTCTTGAAATTTTCACGTAACAGGCTGCTGGCTGTCCTCGAAAAGTTTATGATGGATTCTCTCGATCGTGAGATTCGTGATAGCGCCGAGGATACACCGGTTGTGCTGCCAGTCACAAGCAGTGTTGCTGCGTTTTCACGTAGTTACAGGCCTGGTCACCCTCAAAGCCTCGTCTGCAATGCCCTGTTCAAGAACGCTACATATCCTGACACCGGTGTTCTTGGAGAGTGCTCAGAGTATACAAATAAAACAAGCCGTATTGAGGTATAAATTCTTGTTTAAATAGTGTTTTTACTTATTTTGAAGTAGTTGCATGTATATTTTACGCAGTAATGCCTAGGGGCACCATTCTGTCCACTCTGTATGCTTATGTGCGACGCTGTTCATCTTCAAGTCATAAACCCTATTATTTCGCAGCACGTATAATTCAATAAACCTTATTTCGCTGCGACTCAAAATTAGTTTTATTTGTTGCTTATCTGTTGATAAAATGATTTAATGTATCCCCTTTGTCGTTGAATTCCATTAAAAGTGTCTTTAATTTCACAGGGTATCGATGTTCAGTTAGTAATACCAAGCGTTGTTTTCTCGTTGTCGATGGGACATAAATTCAATAGCTCCAGTCAACTTACAAACGTTACCTTTATCGCCTACAAAACTGCAAGGCTTTTTGCCGACTCGAATTTGCAAGGCATCGAATCGAGAACTGTAAACACCACCATAAATAGTGCTGTCATTGGAGTACGTGTTCAAGGTAAGTATTTATTATACTGCCGTTACAAAGATGGAAAATCTCTTTTTTCTGGATAGCTAACTTAAAGCCTAATAGCAGTGTAGAATGTTTCTGTGGAGAAGGTATTTTGCATAAGCATACGTTGTGACTGCCACCTAGTTGGGTTGAAATTATTAATGAGCGTCAAATCGAACTGTTTAGAAGACAGGCTAGTTAGAAGACATGGCTCTAGTCCACTAAACGCTTGTACCTGTTTTTGTTTATTTTGATGTTTTATCGTCTCTAGGAATATTCTAAGTCAAACCCAAGCAACAGCTTTTTTTAATTTTGACAATTTTCCATTTCTGTGGCAAATCAACCAGCTTAAACAATATGAAATGTTGAATCAACCTGTGATGCCTAGAAAGAAATACAGTTTTTTAAGTTGGCCGTGTGTTCAAATCTTACCAGGAAATGTCTTTTTTTAGTTTAGAGAACAGGATTCCATTTGTGGACCAATCATTAAAGCTTAGCGTTCAGCTGTCCAATTTGCAATCCATTATGAATTTTTAGCAGTCAGAGCAAATAAAAGTAAAATTGCTACTGTAAAATGTGTTCTTGATCAACAAGGTTCTAACAACTCTTTTTTCTTTTAAAAACCAGTGCAAACGTAATTATCAATTTTGCTACATGTCTGTCAACCTCACTCTATTGTAAGTTAAGAAAATGGCTGGATTTAGAAAGTCTGGATTTGTATGAAATTTTTCCTAGATTTTTCCATCTAATGTATTCCCATTGTATTTTTTCCCTCTGTCTTCAGACTGGTTATTCTTTGCTATTTTCATTTAGTACCAGGAATGAACAATGCTGACATCGTGACAAGTGAAAGTCTTCTATTGATGTTTAAACATTTCAAGGTATGTGCCCTCCCAAGCTGACTATGGATCACTGTTATCCTATGTTTAGTGTAGCAGATGTATTCCAGGTGATAAGAAAATTAGTCTTTGTAATATGAGGCGTGCAAATCATCGCACGCGCAAAACAAAGAATTTGCCATAAAACTTATTAAAAATTGCTTATGTTTCAAAGATTTCTAAAGCAGCGGTAAATCAAAGCCGCCAAATTCCCATACGAGCTTAAACAACGGCGTTACAAATTAGCTACGACAAGATTGCTTAACATAACAGATTACTTAACCAAGGGGGTGCCAAGAGGAAGTAATCTGCAATCAACACCTGGTGCTTTATTAATTTCAAAACTCGGCGATTTAAAGTTTCGATCCAAGAGATGCGACTTTGTATTGCAATCAATGATAATATGTGGACTGACGGAGAAATATCTTGAAAAGGGCAACGGTGCTCTATCTTTTGAAGAGCAGAAAGCAAAAGCTTTTTTAATGGTATCGGAAGAAACCTAAGCTACAATCCCAGACAAAAATAGTTGAGACTTTTCAAGAAAACTTTATGTTTTCTCTTTCCTTTGAAAAATAGCTTTCCCCCTTCCCCCAATTCAAGATTGATGCATGATTTTGAAGCAAAAATGATAGAACTACAAATCCAACACTGCTTCGGGAGGGGGGAGGGGGATTCGTATTTACAGGGGCAAGGTAAAGTAGAAAATTACAAAAATTGATTTTTTTCTGAACATCTTTGTCCGGGATTGTACAGAAAGAGGAGAAAACTGAGGAAAGCTCTGAGAGATTCTATAATTACTTCCTAAAAAATTTAATAACTAGTTGAATTTAACTTTAATAACTAATTAAATTTAATCTTTGAGGCCCTTTAAACAAGAACAATTGTTTCTCCGTCTATTTCCTTGGTTTCTGCTCAGTTTGTAACACAAATGGTCTCCTTGAAAGTAGCATCCTATAGTTCTTGACAACAGGAATGAGAAACGACCGATAAGGAAGCGGTCCACATCGCACGCAATCGCACGCCATCGAACGCGCAAAGTAGTCAAGACGTGCAAAACGCCGCACGTGGCCTATTTTCATATTTCAAAGACTGGGAAAATGTGATTCATTAACAGGAATGTGGCCCCACTGACCTGTAGTTGTTGCTGTTTTGATGCATTTTACTTGCAAGCGAGCCTTCAAGATATGTAAGCCCGAACACTTGAAACATAATTTTGCATGCGAAAGGACTGTTTAGGTAGGCTACCTTTTCACATGCTGTTTCTATTGTTTCTTAATCAAGTACAATAATGCTTTGTCACACCACATGGAAATTGTATCAATTGTTCTTTGAGAATGTTTGGCGTTTCAAATTATAAACATTTTTTAATGAAAAGTTTCAGAAACAAACGCTTTTTAATCATAATTTTTTCTATCATCTTAGATGGGACACAACCCGAGACTTGTTTATTGGTCAGGTGAAAGTGCAGGTTCGTCCTCATTCCCATTATACCAATACTTTGTGTTTAATTAATTTGCTGAAACACCGGTCTTCGTCATATTTTTATAGATTTTTTAAAGCCAGTTAAAATGCCTTTAATAGTATATGCAATTTAGAGGTTTGTCTTAATTTTCACCATGACTAACATAATATGAATCTAAAACATTTAATTTCTTTTATCTACGTACAGAGTTGCCCCTCCCCTCCCTCAGTAAATTGTGGAGTTATTTCTAGTTTTGCTGCTCTTATCCATTGATGGGTCATAGCAAGGTGACACACATCATTTTTTCAAGTTGATGCACAGAGTTTCTCCGTGAAAACCATACTAATTACAGGAGGACCACGAACGCCAAATATTCGCTTCATAATTGGGTTTGTTAGATTCTTGTCTCTATCACGAAGTGTTCTGTAGAGGCTTCGACGCCTTTTAGATGTAGCTTTGTTGTAGACTGACGATGTTTACAGTAAGCCGGTCTTAAAATGCCTTGTTAGAATCAGAAATGATAATAGTAATAAAATAAGGATAAGCTAATATATGGTTTTAACCTAGCCATGCTTGTGTATGGGAAAAAGAGGAGCTGGCGTGATTCTTATTTTGTGCTTTTTACTTGGTTTTCAGGTGTTAGGAAAAGATGGAAAATTAACAACAAGTGCAAATTGGTTACCGAAGCGAAAACGTTTTCAAAGTTCATGTGCTCGGAGTTGCTTAGTCATATGACATATTTCACAGTCATTATGGTAAGTGCAGTATCATCCTATTTAATATCATATTATTAATTATCATCCTATCAAATACCTTTCTGTTTAATAACATCTTATTTAATACCATCCTGTCAAATATCAGAAGCTAGCAGCAATTTTATCTTAGCATGCAGTCTATAGTTCTTCTACGTTTATTTCGCTGTTACTGGCCTAATGCTAACTAAACCAAATGGAAGAATTTTTACTTTGAATGCGAAATTTCAAAATCTCGATTTAAGAATTGTCTCAAAGAAAATTAGTTAAATCCTTAATACTACGTAGCTGCCAATTCTCCATTCCTCACTCATCCACTCAATATTTATCCTTATTTTTAGAACAAATGGATTAACAGTTCTTATCTCCTTATTTCTTTGGCCACGACTTTTGTTACTTTTTAATGGTTATTTTTGTAGGAAATCAAGAAAGAGGCCCAACTGCTTGCCACATTTGAGCTTGAGTTTGTCACTCACGTTGGTGCTGGCATTTGTGCATTCTTTTTGCTTTTGACCTTTTTTACCTACGCAGCCTTCAGGTAAGGCAGTCTTCAGTCCTGCAACATTTTATTCATATGCAAAGGTCCATTAGCTTTTTAAAAGCATATTTTTAAAAGCTCGATGGTTCTGCTAGTTGAATATTTGGATCTTGTTCTGTGTCAGTGGTGAAGATTAATAATATGGGAAAGAGAAGGATTGCAATTTAGGACAGTTGAAAGGTCATCTTTCTTGAAAGATTGTTGATTTTCCAAGCCGTTCCCTCTTTCTTTATTTTTCTGCGCTCTTGCATTGCTGTGCATATTTATATCTTGTATGCTCATTTTCCTTTCAGGGAACTTCGATACAACAGAAATGACGCAGCTACACTTATGAATTTGTGCCTTGCTTTGATTGTCGCTGTTTTGCTATTTGTCACCGGTATAAACAGAATAGAAAACCAGTTGCTTTGCAAGGCCTTCGCTGTTCTTCTTCATTACTTCATTTTATGTTGCCTGCTTTGGGTTGGCTGTGGAGGTGCGTGCATGACGGTCCTTGTAAAAAAGGGTCCGGATAAGGAAGAATACAACCCAGTACTGAAGTACTATTTGATATCTTGGGGTAAGTTTTTTGTCCGTGTAAGTTATGGTATAACTTTTATATATAATTGTTAAGGTATTATCAGTCAAATCAATCCAAAGCTTGCTACATTGACACCAAAATATTGCATGTCTTACGAATATTCATTGAAGAGCTCAAGGATTATGAGGAAGTTATATTCTGGTCAAGTTAAGGGGCTACATAACTGGCTTAATATGCCAATTCCACTAATGGTAAATTTACGTCAACATGTGACGTAAAGCTTTGCTTTATAAAGAGGTATTTCTCTGCATCTCTCTTGGGCATTAATATACATAATCATTATCATCATTGTAGCTTCAAAGCAAATCTGCTACTGAGGAGGGCACGAACTAATCAGAAATGAACCCAGTTTCCACTAAGCAAAAACAACGCTGGCGTTCTTTCTATCTTGATAATTGTTCGCTAAATGAAATAGTTGATAAAATTATACATAATTAATTAACGAGGTCTAAATGTAATGCAACTAAATGAAAATAACAACTTGAAGAAAAAAGCAACATAAACGATTACAGGTTAACCAAATTAATTTGAACTTACTATTTATTTGACCTCGTAGCATAGCATTATCTAAGCAACAGTACTACTAATATCGCACGTATTTCTCTGCATCTCTCGTTGACATGCCTAAACAATGCTAAAAGTTTCTAATAATAGCAGGGTCAAAAGTCCAAAATAGTTCTACTGAAAAACAACAACAAGTAAATAAGATTAAAAACAATCTGTTTTCTACAATCATCAGTTATAATAGACCTTTCCAAATCATCATTGAAATCATAATAATCAACATCGCCTACAACAGAGGCAGCGAAACTGCAGTCAAATATATACTTCTTTTGATTATTTTTGGCCATAAGTTTAAGCTTTCTGTAAATTGCAAAAAGGTTCTACTCGATGGCTGCCATCATAATAAACTCACAATTTGCATTTTAGGGTTACCGATGATAGTCTGTGGAATCACATTGGCTGGTAATGTCAAAAATTATAATGCCACAACCTAGTAAGTACTTGCTGCTTTAGGCGTTATTATCGAGTGTTACACCATGATTCATACAATGTCTGTCTATTTTCAGCCAGTTCTTGTTTAGCTATGGTTTAACAATTCAATATTCATGTGAAACTATATATTGAACAGAAATCTTAGAAAATTGAATGAGTGAGTAGCTGAATATAATGTCAGAAAAGATAGTTTAGCAACATCTGAGACTGGTTTGATTTTGCTGCAAGTGATTTGTTCATTCCTGATGCTAGATATAAAAGGAATAGATATAAAAGGAATAGATATAAAATAAATTGACTATGTTAATGATTTTTCAAATCTCTGTGTTAAAGAAATTGGCTCTAGATACAAATGTCGAGCATTCTAATTAAATCTCAGTTTTTATCGATTCAACTTTTTATTAACACTGACGCTTTGAAGGATTTCTAATTCTTTTTTCCGCAGCTGTTGGCTGACCTCCCAGGCATCGATCGGCGCTTTCATTATACCTGGAGGCCTTGTGCTAATCATCAACATTATCATCTTCCTGCGTCTACATGCCCTTGTAAATCGCAAGTACCCAGAACATTTATCAAGAGATGAACCAGATAATAATTTGTTGTCGGATCGTAATTCAAGGGCAAGTAACATGCGAAAGTCGGACTTCCATTTCCCTGATCGAGGTGAATTGCTTGACTTTGTTAAAGGCAGCCTCCTTGTCATGTTAATTTTGTGCATTGACTGTGGTTTTGTTGTCATGATTTTTGTCAACAGGGATGGCTCTTCACGATATCTGTACCACCTTTTCAGCTACGGTTTTGCCATATCAAACATGATTTTAGGCCTTTCAATGTTCATCTTTCACTGTGTACGCCGGGAAGACGTTCATGTTTGTTGGAAGTCCTTATTTCACGGCAAGCGGGCACTGAAAGATGTTCCAATTGCAGCTGAAAACGAGATTTTGTTGGAGTCAGCCAATGATGCCATTAAATCTTCACAGGTTAGGAATGAATCAGGAGTTTCTGCCATGATATCCGAACGCAATAACGACCATTCTGATGTCATTTCAGCATTGTCTTTAGCACAGTCTCACTTCACTCATGATGTTCCATCTTCAAGGCCTTCTTCTATTTTTGGTCCAAGTGCAGGTGACCCAAAGTTGCACAACCGACACGGCATTGGAAAACTAACGTTGCCAAGTTATGAAAACACAAAGCCTGTGCAGCGCGCGTCAGGGTCTGAGTCCGCACAAAACCCTGCAGTCCCTTCTGCTCCACCGCTTCCTTTAACGGGTTTTGCAGCTTATCCACCTTCAACATTGCCAGAAACTGTCACCCAATTCAATGAAAGACCAGTAAACAGCACAATGCATAATGCTTATACCCCGGACTTCACCATTACTACTGTGTCTGAAAGAACGTTCTCTGATACCAGTAATCTGCACTCGGATGCAAGACCTGTTGCCAAACAGCAGGAGACACCGCGCGAAAACTTTCCATCTGAACAAAGCTCAAATGTAGATCCTGCTTCCAGGTCAAATAATCCAGCTATTCTTCCCCTTCGAGGCATTGTTGCTCCAAACTGGAAACCAGTGCGGCATGGCGGAAGCTCGGCAGTTTTCTATCCCTATGTAGATCCAGGCTTCAAAGCTTTACAGTCTCCTGGACCAAATTCTCTCAACTCTGTGCTCACGTCTGTATCCTCTGCACAGACGAATGTTTTACAGGCGACCGGTCAAGGAGACCCGCTACCAACTATTGGCGCTTTTACTATCCCTCAAAGGTCTGAAGTGATCGGAGCAGCCAGCTCTAACAAACCACTTAGCAACGGAAGCCGTACAGAAGAGGAACAAACGGTATCAAAGCTTCAAAGCGAGACTGAAACAAAAATTGAAAGTGATATTCAGGCTTCAAGTATAAAAACTGAAAAAACAAAGAGAACCAGGTCTTCTAATCGTAGGCGCAGGGTCAAGAGTAAGACTAGATTTGAAGACTTGCCAGTGGAAAAGTGTCTTGTATATGTCCCATTGATGCCACAGCAGGAAAAGCCTATCCCTTCGCGAAACGAAACAAGTGTTTGAATAAGTATCGTTTGCTGGATTTGCCACTGCCCTTTTGCAAGCAAGTTTGCTTTTTGAGTTTGTTTCACCGAGATGAAAATGAAAGTTCGGCACTTTCATTTTATGACGAATACCTTGTTCTGTTTGAATGATGGCATTTTGGTCAGGTAATACAATTGAAGCAAGCTCGCTGCAAAAGATCTAGAATCGTCTGCAGAAAAAGAGCATGATCAGTTTTATCTTTGCCGGGGTTGGTTGTCACGTTTTTTGTGACAATTCTATCTGGTTAGCAGTTGTGTAACTAACAAAACGAAACTATTTTTTTGTTTATCCATAAGATGAGGTGCATCTATTTATTTGTGAAATAAGTGATTTGTTTCACTCAGTTTTTCTACTAGTTTTTTTACTAATTTTATTCTTAAACTGAGTCAACGCCTCGCTAATACAAACTTGCTACCCTACTTTGTTATTGAACCATGCTACGTGTTATTTTTAACCGGCCCCCAAACTTATAGCCAGAAATGTTTTATTGCTCAACAACCCATAACAATATACCGTTTCTTGATAAATCATTAACAAATGTTTTCATTCAGAAATTAGGCCGTTCCAGAAAGAGCAAACCATTTGTTAGAAAAATTAAAACTACCATTAACCGATTTCATGAAGACTGCCCGTCTTTTCATAAATTACTGTGGTGAACGAGACGGGGCCCTTAGGTTAGTTCATATTCAAATTTTCGATCAGCAAATCTCTAATAGATGCACTTAGATAGCAAAAGAGGAAAGTCTCTGACTGAAGACCATAGAAGCTCTCGTTTCTAAGTTGATATAAAGTTAATAACAGCGTAGCAATGTAGCTGCATAAAGAAACTACGTATTGTCAAAAGTAAAGGCCTTTGTTTGCAGTAAGGCATACCGCATATCATAGTGATTAACTTGGTAAGTTTCAAGATCACTCGAGTTGTTTTAAGGCACTGCTTTTCTGTTTCAGCCTCTGTCTTCAATTTTTCATGGACCTAGATTTTTTAAAGAACCTTGAGTTTGAAATTTACCTTCTAAACAAAAACCTCCAAGGAAAACCGGAACTGGAACCCGTTTTTATCTAACAATTCATATTTTAAGGCTTCCTGCTCGTTTGAAGGAGCGGCATCAAATGTCGGATAAGGCTACATCCTTTACCCAAAGTACAGACAATATGAATGATTCTGGGAATTTAATGATTTTTTTGTTTCAATATCTTTTGGTAAATGCCAATGTTATGGCATACATGACTCTTGTTTAATTTCAACTTGCTCAATCTCCCGTAAGGAGAACCTTCAAACTAAGAACCATATTGGCTGAAATTTATAATGACATTTGTTGAATGCTCGGGCTGCCTATAAAAAACCTTTCATGTTTCTTACTACTGCTTGTGACATTTTCGAACAGCCGAGAAGCCAGAAATCAGGTAACAATATAACTTTGAACTTAAATTTAAATTAAAATTTAAATTAAAATTGTGCGTCGGAGGAAAGAGCAAATAATATTAGCAATGTTTCGAGCAAGTCCTTTATCAAATGATGATGAAAAACGCTCTTTCTTTCTACCTACAATTCAATTTTGGATTCAAAGATATATAGATAGCGAAATGCTTTTCAAGGATTTCACAGATTTCCAAGGAGAATGGACCAATGTTGAAACTTTAGATAACGATCTTTTATTCTTTAGATAATTAATGACGACTCTGTACATATTGAGCTTTCTTATCCTTTATGATCTAGAATATAAAACCTGAGATGAATTTTGAAGCAAGTCAATTGTGGCCAACCACAAAAAGTTTCATTTAAAGTGCAACTGACATTAAAAATAAAAAATTTCATAAGATCCATAAATTGAATTATACATTTAATTATAGAGTTGGCAGTGCTGAATCGAATGCTGTTATTATTTCCTGTATATCTTTTCGTTAACACAATTATTTCAAGCTCCAAAGTATTGGTTTTCGTCAGTTTTTGTTCGAAAGGATGGGAGACAACGGGCATAGAAAAAGACGACCAAGGCAGCTAATATTGTTCTGCTGGTGCATCAAACTGGTGCAGTCACATTCCCAGAAACTAATCGCAGTTTTTTTTCAAAAGATGTGAACGAAAGTCTTCAAGAAGTAAGTTAACGGGAAACTCACAATCGCTTTTATAAGGCTTTAGTGTGGAGCTAAAATGAGGGGCGTTCCAGATATTCTCACAAAACTAGAAAAACCAAGGAAGATGTAACGATATATAACGTACGTTAATTTTAGCACCTTTTCACAGGGCCGCCGGACGCAGGTTTGAGGAGGGTGGGGGGGGGAGGTAATATAAAGAAACCAACCTTTTTTTAACAACATCGGTTGTTGCCAAAAGTGGACAGCTTTCATTATAATTCAAACAATTTAGGAAAAAAGTAACACATCGTAAATGGCTATGTGCTCCATTCAGGGGTTACGCTCTCTTTGGCATACTTATTTGTATAATTCCTCGTGGACGCTGAAGTTCTTCGCTTGTGAAAATCTTTCGTCAATGTATGATTCATATTGTTTTCTAATTCGATTTACTTGTTTCTGTTTTTAATTTTCGTGGAAGTGGCCCTGGTAAAGCGGCAGGCTCACATCCTTACCCTATATTTGTGGCAGGTGTATTATTTTTTATGAATATTCAGATTACTTACAACATACCAAGAAAAAATAAATCCACATTAATGCAATCATTCATATAAAAGTAATAAAAACTAGTCAAACCTAAAATATACTGTTAAAAAATAATAGAAGTTATCAAACTTTCAGGCTCTATCTACTTCAAAGGAAATTTTCAGTCTATCTATTTCAAAGTTTTCAGTCTCTTTCTTTCTAAAATTTACCAAGACAAAAAGTAAACAGTTAAATTGTTATCTTTAGACCAAATTGAATTTCCGCGATTACATACACTGCGTAGTAGTATACTGGTCTTCCCAATGGGCGCCCTTTCTCTAATGAGCGCTCCATTTTTGAGCAAGAATTCGAATGACCGCCCCTCTCCAATGAGTGCCCTCCCAAAATATTATGAAACAGATGGACAAAAGCAAATCGTCACAGTAGTCAGTCATCAACTAAATATATTTAAGAAAACCGATGCTGTTTCAAACGGAGAAGATTTTCTTCAAATACTGACAGAACCAGATAAAAGTTCATTCGATGTTATGGAAAATTAAGATATTCAAGATGCAATGTCAGTATTTATGCAAATCGACGAGGCTTCTGACTCGGAAGAAATTGA
The DNA here is from genome assembly GCF_013076305.1 of Rhopilema esculentum. Next base: position 10,930,556 of record NW_027019299.1, read on the forward strand.
CATCTTGCAAATTTTTTGCCTTTAACAAGTGTCATGCAAATGCAAAATGGATTTTTATATAAACAATGATCGTTTGATATTCAAAGCTCAGTTTTTTAGTGGTTGACTTTCGTCTATTTTCAATGAGTCCTCTCCCCAATGAGCGCCGCTCTCCAGTGAGCGCCCTTCTCCAATGAGCGTTCTGAAGCCAAAAAATAGAATGAGCGCCCCCACACTCATTAGAGAGAATACAGTGTGTGACAGGCTGAGAGACAACTGGCAACAAACTTAGGAAATTTTTTCTCGTAAAAGAGAAAGTCTAACCGCAGGAGCAACGTCTTGATTTAAGTTGTTTTACTTGGCGTCTAAAGGCAATATATTTGGATGTGAAAAGAGTACACGCAATTTTTTTTTCAAAAAAGGCACTTTTCACAATTTTTTCCAATCTGTGCAAATTACCAATCTGAAGAACAAGAAAGGTCTAAAAATGAACATTAATTTTAGCAAATCTACAAAGTTTGAACCGATTTGACATGCAAATTTTTTTTCCAATTAAGGGGCACAAGTTCATTTTTAAGGGGTTTGAATCAGAGGAGGTTTTTTGAAAAAAGCCTGGGGAGAGTGACGCATTCTGGTGTGTTATTCTATGGTTGACGATCGCCAAAAACCCCAACGGAGCTTAGAAAGTGTGCAGCAACCTGTCTTCTCTCTACTTGTTCGGGAGATGAATCATGCCCGTCTTCCAGACATGCACAAGTCCCCATTTCAGGGTCATTACACATGCGCATTATCACTTGAAGTCCTGGCAGGAAGTTCAAGATTTGTGTGGTTATAGCACTGATCTATAAAAAAGACTGAATCGAGCTTGAATTTGGTGTCTTGAAACACCAAATTCGTCATTTTCAGAATCTCTCACTATTCTGGTCAATTCCTTCGTTATAATGCACAAGTCCAATTTTTACCCTAATTGCCAACACCAAGTATCTACCCATAAACAAGTTCCCGAATTTCTGGCAATTCTTGTTGAGCGGAGGCAGTCGCGGAGGCAGTGATGGCCCTAGAAATTCTCCGACGGAGGGCCTTGACCTTCCGACAGGGGGACTAGGCAATCGGATATAAAACATGTACTCCCAGTTACAGAAAGGCGCACAAACATTAAGATTATGACAAGATATGAATTTAACAAACAAGCAAGAGCAGCTACTTAGAGTGGGATTAATAATTCTTGTGAGGGACTCCCTTTTTGATAAAATGTCCCTGAAAAGACAAAAGGCATATATTGAGAACCTTTTTTCTACCCTTTTCTACATTCTCAACGCTCTAGACTTTTCTGAGTAATGAAAAAGACATCATTTAATCATTAAACAGAATAGGGACCACTTTTACTTAGGTAGGTTAAATCTTTGCTAGCTTGCAGATTTACAAGTACAAATTCGAGAAATACAGAAAATGTCATTTGAAAGTCGATTGTAAAAAAATAAAAGAGGTCAGTGGAAATCGCCAGGGCCCAAACGACTTGGGAAATTCTGTGATTGTGGCTCTCATTACTGGGAAAGGCATTGGACCTACTGGGGAATTTTCCCCAGTAGTTACATGCATACATACATACATACACACATACATACACACATACATACACACATACATACATACATACATTTCTTTCTCGTAATACAGTTTGTGTGCTATCAATGCAACTCTTCGCTTGTACGTGTATTCAACAGATTTCCCGTTCACTGTTTCTAGCATTTCATGATCTTGCAATAATTTTGGTAGCTTATAGACTATTCTGGCTGCCCTTCTGGTTTGCTTCAAGGTTTTGTTGACGGGGTTACTTGAAAGGAGTTCCCAGCCCGGTGGGCTCAGTCAGTTGGTCAAACGTATATGATGTGAGTTTCGAAAAACTCTGAGAGAGTGTGGTCTGAAAGCTAGTATTCTGGGACATAGAATCTTGGAAATAGGGCTGCTTTTTTACTCAGTAAGATGAACCACAAAAAGACTAAGAATTTGCTGATATGATTTTACAGTTAACTGTTTTGGTAAATCAATGGCTTTTGAAGTACCACGAGTTTTACCGTAGCATCTAGTTTTGTCTATTTTTCGAATGCTAGATATGAAATTTAAGTCTTTGCTAGTTTGTACTCATTGCAGGGTATTATTTTGAATTTGACACAACCTTCTATTTCTTCATGAAAATCATTGAACACAGTGTTGTTAAGTAAGCAATATGTTGCATTTATAGTTTTACAGTTGTCTTATTTTGTTTATTTATATCAAGAACCATAAGGGATCATTGTTAAAATCAAATTTAGTGAATGCTCTTTAATAATCCTATCGTCATAAGTTTAAGAAAAAGAATGGCTCTTACATAAATTAGTTTTAAAAAATATTCCCTTAAGCTTGAATGTTCTCAGTGAAAAGGGTTACAAATTTTTAGCTAAGTCAGAGGAAAGAAATCCAGTTCATGTCATTAGGATATACACTAAGTATCTGTTCAGTAACACCTCTAGAATCTCATCTGTGAGTAAGGTTTATCAAGGGTCTGACTTCGTGTTACCTCCAAACTTTTTGGTAGGTTTTGTTAATTTTTGGTAGGTGTTTCTGTTACATGGTGGTACATATTTAGACATTAAACTTTTGAGATTTTTAGACATTAATGTTCTCTGAGAGAGGCTGTGGCAGCAAGACGCCACATGCTCAAACAATGAAATGGGGTTAACCTTTCTGTGAACATGGGGTGAAAGGTTTAATTGTGGGCTCCAGGATTATAACTGCAGAGTTTCGAGTAAAAAAGTAAGTAAGTAAGTAAGAATTAGGGCAGTAATTGAAGTTACGAAGTATGAATGAATTACCAGTTATTTGCTTTTCTTTACTACAGACGAGCATGCAAAATTACATAAGGAGCCCTTATTTAAGTATTAGAGGTTTGTTGTTTGCCCTGACTAATTTTTTCCAGAGATATATGTATGTGTACGACAAAGCAGAAGATTTTCTCAAAAGCCCTAGAAGATTTTACACCACTATTTGAGATGGAAGGGGGTTTGCTGCATAAAGCTGGAAGGGTGTTTGCTGCAGATTCTGCAGAAAATAATCGGTGCTGGAAGTCTTTAAATTTTATAACGTATACTATTTAGCATGCGTTTTAGAAAACGTAGTCTCTAGACTGTTAGAATCAGTTTTTAGCAACCACATATGCTGGTCTCAATTACTTTAAGATCTTTTTATCGATATTTGTGGTTAGTGGCGATAGCATCAATTGATGATGGATTACAATTAAAATCAATCAGGTGCATTACTTTATTAGACTTGAAAGGCCTTAAGTTCTAAAAATTGTTTCAAATGTGGTTGTGTGGTGCGAGATTTAGGTGCGATGAATTGCTTTGGATAAGTGAGTTTCAAAAACATTCATTGTTTGAGTTTTGGTGGGTTATAAGTAGCAATAATAAGCCATCTTTGTTGCTTTATGTTCATCTCCAAGCAAATATTTTCTATTTGCCTTTCTTCTAAAGTGTTTATTCTTTTGATGTAAATTTTCCATTAACAAGCAAACCACCAAAATGGGATTTTTTATCTTCACAGTATAATGTTCAATAGCCTAGAATTTCCATCTGGGAAGTGTGGTTATCGAGAGGACCCGGAGTTATCAATCTTTAAATTATCAAATATTGCTCCGTATATTATTAATGTTGAGATGATCAAAGAAAAAACACCTTCTGTTAACCATCAATTCAAGCTTTCTTTCAAAGAGGCAACATCGTTTGCATGAAAAATGTAAACAAAACGAGAAAGTTAGAAGTGAGTTTCTGCGTGTTTGTAAATGGAATTTTGTCGAAACGATTAAAAAATCCATTTTGTTTCTTGCTTTGTTCTGGGCTCCTGGAAAACACCACATTGACTGAATCAATATTAGTTGGGTCGAAATCCGTGGTACTGTGACAACTTTTAGTAGACCTTGTTTTGAAAGTTGCTTTTGATATTTGAAAGTACGCTCTACAAAATGAGTACATTTTTAATTTCGATAGGCATTGGCCGGAAATGACGTCGTAAAATTGACACCTGTAAAATCTTCTTTGCGACAATAATTTGAGACAGGTACCTCAAAAAATACATTGATCATACTGCTCTGATATAATTGAGATCCATATATTTTATGTGCTCAAGTCATTGTTCTAAGTAACACTATCGCAAATGTTTTTAACTGTATCTGATGAGTCCGTGATGTGAAGAAACATGTTGTTTCACATCCTGTCACTTAGTCAATCCATATTTAGTCATCAAAAATATTAGTTGCAACATTTGGTTGTGAGTCACTGTCTGCAAGAGCCTCAGGCATTGATTTGGATTAACTATAGAGAAACGACATGCGATGTTACCAACATTTTGTCCGTCGGAACGATTAACTCGTAGAGCTATCACCTCATCGTAAATTGCTTGCAATGTCGACAGAACTTGTTCTAGCAGCCCTGCTTAACTGAACGCCCATCCATGAGGCAAAAGAGAAAGAGGAGGCTCTGCTTTGTGAAAATGTCTCCAAATGCAACAGGTAATTTGCTGATCGACAAAGTTGTGCCAGTAAACCTACTCTTCTTCTTCATTGAAAACCATTTTGAGAATCATGCTGCTGCTGTAAGAGATTTGCTTGATACATCGCGATAGATCATTTGATGGTGATTTCGTCAACTTTTGCATAATCTCTGGGCAAAGTTCGACCTGTAATCTAAGATCATAAATTAAACTTGGAAGTTCTGGAGTTTGCCTGTGATCCCTGTTCTGGAGTTCTTGGAAGTTCTGGAGTTTTCCTGTGAATTTCTACTTGACACAGGGATACAATTGAAAAAGAACAAATCTAGTATTTAATTTAGGCAGAACGCAGAAAAGATGCAAAAATTCAAATTTAACGAAAACAGTTTAAAAAAAGAGCTTAACATAAAGAAATATAATATAAAGTTTTGAAGCTACATGCAACATGTTAAATATGTTACTGAAAGTAACAAGAAGATCATAAAAGCAATCAAAGTATAGTCATCGTTATATGTCGAATTAGTGTAAGTTGGCTAGTTAGATTTAGAGAGATACATAGAGGTACGAGCAGATACACAGAGATATGTGAAGATGCACTGGTACAAATTTAGGCTCTTGTAGCTCGTCGATATTATATTGTAATTTAGGTTTATTCAGGACAGGCAGTGCTTGTAAAAGACTGCGCTGGGCCTCGTCGTTGTACGTTTAGGACAGACAGTACTTGAAAAAGACTGTGCTGTGCCTCATCGATAAATTTGGATCCACGGAGAACCGAGGTTGTGTACTGCAGATTCAGCTGAAAAGTAAAGTTTAGCCTGGAAAGACTGCGCAGATGATAACTGAAAGAAGATGATTAGCCGCTCGCCAAATGTCGTCATTTCTTGTAATTCTCTTCGCGGACTCGACACGAAGTAAATCTGCCCACAATTTTCCATATTTCAAATTATTTCACACATGTCTGCAAAGTGTGACCCATAATTCCGCAAGCATGATGAAAACTTTACCCATAATTTTCGCAAAGCAAATAAGGCTTTCAAATAATCTTAAAAACACAATAAAAATCATCAAACAAATTTTGCATGCTCTTTGCCAAAACACCTCAATATTACACATTTTTCATACTTTCATTTCGGGACATTCAATTTGTTAATTCTAAATCACCCTCCTAATAATTTTGCAATATTTTCCCCAAAATTGTTCCTATAGTTCCGCACATAGTGCAAAAACTAATACCGACAATTCCACACTTTTAGAAAAAAGGTACCCCTAAATAGTGGCACCTAACCATACCTTCAAACAAGTTAAAGTTTAAACATAGTCTCATGAAAAAACATTTTAGATTTGGGGAATTTGAAACCTTTTAGTTAAAACGTTTTATCGGTTCCAAAATATTATGTTATATCATTTGTTTCTTATACTTCTAATATTAGTCATTGAAAATGAGCCCTTTTTGAGTCTTGCCCCCGCCGCCTCAAAATGCTTCCGGCGCCCCTGTTTTGAAGAGTCATACCAGACCACCGGCTTCCAGAGCTAATATAATAAGCACTTAGGATGATTCTTATCTTGTATATCTATATAACACCTTTCTTTATTATGAGAAACCAATATTTGAGAAACTAAGGTTGGCAAAAAATTTAAGAAACTTAATAAGAGGTTCTAAGAAAATTTGAACTGTAAAATGTCCAATTAAAAAAGAAGAGTCAATAATGAATACCGAGTTCAATTAGAAATGGCTCTCCATTTCGACGGTACTGCCACAATGTATTTGTCCAAAAGAATAGAAGGCTTTATCATATTTTTAATAATGATAAGAAATTTTTTCTTGAACCAAGAGGACCTTTTCCACTTTTTGAAATTGTTCTCTTCCAGAAGTTTGACAATTTTATCACTGTGGTCGTTTGGTATCCCTTTGATCGCGAATGTGGGGATGAAATGTATTGCCTGGGCCAAAAGTGATATTTATCTAGTAGAAATCGACGGAGAACCGCATATTACTACACATTATCTCGAATTATTTTCATTTTGACACATCTAAGGCTGTTTTTAGACCCATATTATGCAAAACGCGAATCTGGGGATGAATGTGGAGATGGAAAATACGCATGCCTAGGCCCGCTAGAAAGATCAAGAAAAAATAGGCAAGAAAAGCTTTTATCGAATGGAAATTGAAAGGAAACTCCGGAAACAGCATATTTTCGTACTAATCATTTCGAACAGTACAAGCACGTTTTCGAATGTGGGGATGAATGTAGGGATGGATGGGGATGAATATGGGGATAAATGTGGGGATGAATGTGGAGATGAATGTGGGGATGAATGTGGGGATGAATGTGGGGATGAATGTGGGGATGAATGTAGGGATGAATGTGGGGATGAATGTGGGGATGAATGTAGGGATGAATGTAGGGATGAATGTGGGGATTAATGTGGGGATAAATGTAGGGATGAATATGGGAATGAATGTGGGGATTAATGTGGGGATGAATGTGGGGATGAATGTGAGGATGAATGTGGGGATAAATGTAGGGATGAATGTAGAGATGAATGTAGGGATGAATGTGGGGATGAATGTGGGGATGAATGTAGGGATGAATGTAGAGATGAATGTGGGGATGAATGTGGGGATGAATGTGGGGATAAATATAGGGATAAATGTAGGGATGAATGTGGGGATGAATGTAGGGATGAATGTAGGGATGAATGTAGGGATGAATGTAGGGATGAATGTGGGGATGAATGTGGGGATGAATGTAGGGATGAATGTAGAGATGAATGTGGGGATGAATGTGGGGATGAATGTGGGGATAAATATGGGGATAAATGTAGGGATGAATGTAGGGATAAATGTAGGGATGAATGTAGAGATGAATGTGGGGATGAATGTGGGGATGAATGTGGGGATAAATATGGGGATAAATGTAGGGATGAATGTGGGGATGAATGTGGGGATGAATATGGGGATAAATGTAGGGATAAATGTGGGGATGAATGTAGGGATGAATGTGGGGATGAATGTAGGGATGAATGTGGGGATGAATGTAGGGATGAATGTGGGGATGAATGTAGGGATGAATGTGGGGATGAATGTAGAGATGAATGTGGGGATGAATGTGGGGATGAATGTGGGGATGAATGTAGGGATGAATGTAGGGATGAATGTGGGGATGAATGTGGGGATGAATGTGGGGATAAATATAGGGATAAATGTAGGGATGAATGTGGGGATGAATGTAGGGATGAATGTAGGGATGAAATGTGGGGATGAATGTAGGGATGAATGTGGGGATGAATGTAGGGATGAATGTGGGGATGAATGTAGGGATGAATGTGGGGATGAATGTAGAGATGAATGTGGGGATGAATGTGGGGATGAATGTGGGGATAAATGTAGGGATGAATGTAGGGATGAATGTGGGGATGAATGTGGGGATGAATGTGGGGATGAATGTGGGGATGAATGTGGGGATAAATGTAGGGATGAATGTGGTACTGGTACCCGGTGCAAACGCAAGGTCTACGTCGCGTGTGCCGAGGCGAAATATTAGCCATCGCTGATTTGTGTGTTTGTTTTTGTATATTCTCGTCGCGTTGCGGTGTTCCTTATATACTACTATTTTATCGATTGCAATGTTGCATTGGCTGAAAATAGCCAAAGTTGAAAGTCAATACTTGCGGAAAAATTTAGTGGTTCTTTGTCGGGAAACAATTTAGGATTCCTTTTGCGATAAACTCCGACATTTCCCCGGTCCATCATAGAATCTTTTACAGTGGGAAGCATGAAGCAAGTGACGAAAACGATAAATAAAATGTTTATCCAGAATTTTGCTATATGCTGAAGATGTCTCTGCCACCGAAGCACCCGTGACACGAGAAAGCAGGGCCGTCGCGAGGCAAGAAATCTTTTGAGGGTACTCCACCAGTTGTAACAGGGGTTAGACTTTCTCTAAAACCCTTGTCACTTCGAGTTGTCAACGAATTGAGAGTGAAGACAAAAAGCGAGCGACTCGTGTTGAGGTTAATCACTGACTGAATTACTAAACAAAAGACTAAGTTTATATAAAAACGAAAGCGAGGTTAGCGTAATATTTACGTATGTTAATTAATAGCATATGATCCTACTACACTTGTTGGGGGGGAGGGAGTGTGGACTACAAATTTGCCTGATTAAATTTTTTTGCCTCAAATTCTTTATTTACTGTCACAAACCTCTGCAATACATTTTGTCAATCTAACTCTGTATATAATTAGCAACTATTCATTTTTATACTGTAATAGCCGACTTTCCTAATAGTTTTGTTGAATCTCTATATCGGAACGGGTAAAGAATAAAGCTACTACCTTTTCGAATTTTGATGCTTTTAGTTAAGCAGGAATTTTCCAATTTTGATGCTTTTAGTTCCCTAGAAAATGCACTCTTTTAAGTACATTTCAATAAAGCAATCCTCCTAATTCTATTGAAAATTATATTTTTTGCAAACAAATTAAACAGCAGATACAAATAACTGGCACAATTTAGCCGCAGTCTTGAAAAAAAACCATGTTGTCAGTTACTTCTAACTAAAGCTAGGTAACGAGAAGCACTGGTTGTCAATTTGGATCCCTTTTTTCCATCTTAGCATGTCAAATTCGCCGCGGTCTTAAAAAATACCATGTTGTCAGTTACTTCTAACTAAAGCTAGGTAACAAGAAGCACTGGTTGTCAATTTAGATCCCTCTTTCCATCTTAGCATGCTAAATCTGGAGCTCACAGTGAATTGCAGTTGACGCTTCTACCGAGAAACTTTAGGGGAAAGGAACACAAGACACAATTTTACCTAAAGAGGGCCTGGATTTTTAGATTTAGTGCCAACAAGAAATCTTCAAATCTTCAAATCATTAGTTTGTTTACCTTAATTTATATCAAGGATTATCATATTTAAGCAACGGAGCAACTACCTTTGCTTGGTCCTTTCTTGACTTTATGACATGAAGGTCTCCTCTGAATTACCTAAAGCATTCCTTCCACCGAGCGGATTTTACCTGAAATTTCCTATTGAGATACCATTGGGTGGGCGTGACACGCCCCCACCCCCCTTGTCACGACGCCCCTGCAAGAAAGTGCTGCAGAGATTTTAAATATAGGCCCATGTCAACCTGTAAAACTGAAGACTGATCTGAACATAAATGACAAGCAAAGGGCTGCCTTCTTCGATTCTGGATGGAATCTGCACAGAAATGGACCGAAGGCTTCAACATTTCGACGGAAGTTTGGTAAAATTTGAACATCTACCCCCTAAAAGGATCCACGATGGAGATGCAAGGTCTCATATAGGAGGGAATTCTAAATTTTACTAGAGGGATGTCAGTATCGCAGACACTATCCACGAATTTCAAGACTTCCAGCCTTACTATAAAACATTCATTGTTACAAACGTAGAAGACGGTGCTCTGAGGGACATTCAGAGCGCTCGTTTAGCAGAATGAAGTTGTACCTTCGATCATCCATGGAAAATGATCGTTTGTCAAATCTGATGACCCTGTTTCTTAGCAGAAACACTGAAACCGATCATGACGAAGTACTAGACAGGCTTGCAGCCATGAAAAAGAGAAGAAGACTTTACTGAAAAATGGTTTCACTTCAGCAAGAAGGGAACTACACCACGAGGAAACTATTTGCATCTAGAGGCCAGTTTATACGATGCGTTTTTTCCTTGCGTCTGACTCATGAGTCAAACTCATAAGTCAGAATTGCATCGTGTAAACGGGACTTGCGTCTAAATTTAATTGCCCTTGCGTTGACTAATGGAAATAGAACATGCTCTATTTTCTTGGGACAACGCATGAAGGATGAATGCTATTAACCAACCAACTGAGAAGAATGAGTCACATGCAAAACAAATGCAAAACCTTGTTCCTCTATAAATTTATATTCTATTCTCTAACCTCTAACTTGGAGGCAAACTACAGCCTTTTTCCTTGTGGGGCATGCTCTAGTACTATAATTTGGGTGGGGTTTGTTTTGGTATGAAAATGACTCGTGAGTCAAAAATGCATCGTCTAAACGTTTTGACTCGTGAGTCAAAACTCATGCAACTTTGACTCATGAGTCAGACGTAAGGAAAAACGCATCATGTAAACTGGCATTAAAATATAGCAAATTTGGTTGCACAGTGGGCCACCCACCAGACCTTTACCTAGCAAATGGGTACTGACAAATAGATACGCACACGTACTATTCTACCATCGAAGTAGGTATGTTGTCGGAAATATGATGTCCGCCCCCTAAAATTCACTGCTGGTGTTGGCCCTGTGTGCCCTTAAGTTGTATATTGAGAAATAAAAAACTTTTCCGATGCCGGGACTTTTTTATCCTGAGGGTTTGCCCGAATTTTGCCACTGATTGAAAATATTGGGGGCTGAATACGATCAAAATCACGGATCAAAATAGAGTAGCTGAGAAGGAGCAATCGGCAACTTCAATGTTTGGAATGGCGGCGAAAAGGAAATTCGCTGTTATACTAGGATAGCACTCCACCAGAATGCTGCCACGTGAATGTAGTGTACTTTATTCAATAATCGCCTACTCGTTAATGTTTCTTGATAAGACTGAAGGAACATGTGAGCAAGGATCAAACTGCCAGAGTTGCTTTAATGAAACCTGTGGCAGGGCCTATGAACCACACAGTCCACTTGTGTTATGTTCTCACTTGTAAGTAATTTGCTTCTTTTTTCACCCTACAACATCGGATTATAGAATTTAGCATCAGTTGAATTATAGTCAGTTTCGCTGTTCTCTTACACTTCCTTTAAGTAACATTTAAATAGGTTACACAAGGTACCAAAATGGCTGACAATTGACAGACAACCTCAAAATATTTTTTCAACATAAAATTGATTAATTACAATATACCGGTTAACATACTTATACTAAATATACAATATCCAAGTTAATTTGTCTAAATAACAATGAATGGTCAACCGCAATATTTTATAATTCAGCAATGAAAATTAAACAATTTTAGGCTGATGGACACATGGAAAGAACTTTGGGCAAGCTATCGAGCCATGTATCCAAATAGACATCCTAGATACAATGTACAGTCAAAGACAACTCGGGTGATTTGTGTAAAATATCCCAAAAACGCCCTCATCTTATCAATTGTATCACTGGACCCTCTATATATCTCAGTTTGATCGAGTATCCATCAAGTTTAATATCCATTGAAACAGGCATCGAGAAACTTAACTGAGGTACACTGCATCCAAAATGTGCTTTATGAAATTTTTTCATTTGCATACATTCTTTTCTAGCAATTTAAGAGAAAAAATGACAGTGTCTACCTTGGCTCTGTTGTGGTTATTCATCTTTTTTGATTATTGAATATTGGTACTTGCAAAAACACAAAATAGTTTTGGATACCTTTTGTATGTCATCTGCTGGTAATATAAAAAACCCATAAACACCTTATAAGTTCAGGAATCATTAGCAGTAAATCATAAATTGATCACTGCCTAGCAGGAATTAATTTATTGTGCTTACAGGCATGCTTCTGACATGCTTCTGACATGCTTCAGACATGCAATGTGCTATCTGCTACCCCCTCTGTATGTGTCTATTTTATTCTGTTCTGTTTCTTTCTCCAAAATATGAAGAGAGCGAAGGTCATCAAAAGTTTAGAATTCAAGCTGCATGAATTGTTGAGGCTGCCATATTGTTATTCTGAACCTTCATACATTATAAGTATTATTCATTAGAGCTCGCCTAACAAAACAAGGCAAGAGGTTTACAGCTCATGTGGCAAAAACAATCAAAAAGGTCTTGTAAAGTATCTAGTACATCAAGTCCTATCAAAAAATCTATTTAAAAAATTTTTTTTGCAGGCTGGACAAGCTCTTTATCTAGCTAATCACTTCGGACTATGCCAGAAATAAAGTTTCAGTTTTACAACTTGCATAGCTATAAAGTTATACTGCGATACTCAACAGTAGCTTGGGTACAAGTAACAATGTCCAAAAATAGCTTTTTGTGATGTTTTAAAGCTGGAGCTGAATCTCATTCTATCCAGCATGCCAAGTTACGCCATGAAACAATGTTTCAGTTGTACAACTTGCAAAGTTAAAATGTTATAGTGTGACACCCAATTGAGGGCAAGTACCCCAGTCAAAAATAGCTTTTAGGGGTGTTATCAAAGCCTGATATGCATTTTGTCTTTTCAGCATATCAAATTGTGTACTTGTATCAAACTCCATGTTTGTATTGTAAAATACACAATTCCACAGCTATGCGATTGTACTTTTACTTAACTTCAAAGAAGTACGTTCTTGAACAGCAAAACATTTTAACTACCATAACGTTTTGCTTATAGGTCAGATAACATTGATGTTTCAGTATTTTTTACTCAGTTTCCAAGATCTTTCTGATGAAATCATCAGATTTGAAAAATTTGAAACTCTCAATTTTTCTAAATGTGCGGAATTTTTTACGCTTCCAGGAACACGACTTCCAGTCATTTGCTGTAACGTTCCCAAGTGATCAGTGGCCTTTACTTTTATGATCTAAGCTTTAAAAATTGGTTAATGCAGTTCCCTGTGTATTATGTGTTACCAGTTGCTGTAGATGGAATTTGGGACTTCATTATCACATCTGCCACATCTGAACATCAATTTAGATCAATTCCTTTCTTGCTTTTATATAAAATAGAGATTGTTTTTTAAGGCCCAGAGAATTTATGTCATGTGATCCACCTCTTGATCTTGGCAAGAATGAAACCAGAAGAAATATTCTTGGATATGGTTGCACAAAGGTAACTTTTGGTGAATTTATCATTTTGGTGTGGGCTTCATAATTTCGTCTGAGAATGTTTAAAGAGATTTAAGAAAATCAATTTTTAATTATTGATAAATTCCTTGTGAGCAGAACTGGTACACTTCATAAATATTCAAATAAGAAATATTTTCATCCATGACTTGTCCTTATCTCCCTTTGCTGACTCTTTTTTATCTCTTCCCTTCAGCGTTTTTCAGGCATCAGAGGGCTCTCCCTGTTGAATTAAGCAAAAAATGGTAAAAGTATAAGAAATTTATTTAGAAAATCTGCACAGTAAGCGCATTTCCAATTTGTTGGGCCAAAAATCCTTCCCATCAAAATGCATTCTAGTCGAGCAGATTTTACCAATGACAAACATGACAAGAATGACAAGCAAAGAGTATCTGAAATGACTAGAGGGACTTGCAAAGTCTACAACCATACCAAAATGAAACTCTTTATTGGATGAACGTGTAAAAACAAGAGAGAACATTGATTAACAATATACACAATCCTAGAGGAATTGACACACAGGAGGTTAGAAAAGCTTTTTTGGGCAATCTTTCAAGGTCAATAACAATAAAAAAATTTACGCAGGGGTATCCTAACTAGATCAGGGGGTTTGAGAAAAATTTTAAAAATCAATAGGCAGGGGTAAGGGTGTTTACTAGTTACCTAACAGTAAAGAATACTTTGCTGATGTTGCCCCATCATCATTATCTTTAACAAATAAAGCTTCTAGCATTGGAAGCAATGGTTTCCATGGTATTAGGGGTCATTATAGAAAGTTAATTTTCTGAGTACCCAATATGAGTGTTTTCCTGTGCATAAAGGGGGTTTTTGATTGTGCACGGATTCCTTTTGCACTGCTTATTATTGACAAATTTGGTTGCATTGTGCTGAAATCTTGGTTCTCCAGTTTGGAGAAATCATTGTAAAATATAACTCCTTGGAAGTTTAACGCTTTTAATAAAGTATAGAGGAATGCGCTGACGAAGGAACAGAGGGCAATTCTAGATATACCTTTCTGTAAATGCCAATTAAAGTCAAAGTTGGGGAGCAGGTAGGATGGAAGGTAGAAACAACATCGGAGTCCCAATGAATGTTCGTGTTATGTCATATCCACATTTTATTTGACAAATGCATTAGCGGAGCACCCGCAGAAAGTTATTGGAACAAAATTGACACAGACTTCATAATTAGGCTAGAATTTCAAAATGTGAAAGTGTATGCTTCCTGGTTGATCCAAAATGAAACCTCACTTTCAAGATGTAGTAAAAATCAAAAGAGTTCAAACGTTGTAATTGTAACGGTAGGCTCTAAACATTTGTGTTGTGGCATTATTTTGTAATATTTCATTAATTGCAAAGTATTTTTTAATTGACAATTAGTGATTCCTTCTGTTGGTTTATAGCCACTTTTGTTAAAACATGTTCCACTTTATTCTTTCAAAAATTAGAGAAATTTATTGGGGATACAGATGCTAACGTTTTGCATTTGTTTCTGTGGAAGTAGGAATACTGAAAGGGTGTAGCGTGTGACAATCATGACAGGTTCTCTTATGCAATTTTTTATTTTATATGTATAAGATGTTCGCATCTATTTTAATCAAGACAATTTAGTTTTAATGACTCGTCTTAATCGCTATCACGTAGCGTCTCATATTGAAAGCATTTATTATCATGATGTTTTCTAACTCTGTTAGAGCTGTACTTTTGTTTTGCTGCGTCGTGTATTGCAGTTCAGATTCAACATGGCTGTGCTCTTCTGCACCTGACACATTTGCCCTAACTCGGTAAGTTTCTCGTTTATAGTTTGGTGGATCGAGGTACGAGCAAGTCCAACAAACACCAGTATTGTGTACAGCCTTTAGGGAAATAGAGTGCTTCGGAAACAGAACATTTCTTTCTGGAATGCACCCGTGTTTAAAGTATGTATTACTTTTAATATTCTTCATTTTCAGTACCTTTATTGTTTTTGAAAATTTTGAAATTACTGCATGTTTTGGGCAAGTTTTTGTTATAGAGGAAGGCACGTGTATGCCTAGAATAAGATCTTTTAACAAGCAAGTCATTTTTTATGCAATTGCAAATTTTTGTTGTATGTACTTCAATGATTGAGCAGATGGCATATTATTAGGTTCAGCAATCCTTAAGACCTCACAAAGCTTCAATTACTGTATAAATACGAACTCGTGTGTCCTTTTGATTTAGCATATTTCCTACTGCGGTGAAATA
The DNA here is from genome assembly GCF_013076305.1 of Rhopilema esculentum. The sequence goes on from NW_027019299.1 coordinate 10,946,078, forward strand.
TAATTAGATGGTCTTTCAAATGTTCGGCACTCTGCCTATAATGGCTTGCTGACTGTTTTGAATTCTTATTCTGATCGAATCAAGCTCATAATGACCACCTTACTTCATTTCACAACGCATACGACATAATATCTATTGTTTTCCGACATAATAGCTATTCTTTTAGATTATGGAAAAAAATTTCCTAAATTCTAAAAATAGAGTTTTTGACGTCATCACTTGATAACTCTATATCCGAGAAGACCGGCAGTAAGATTAGTCGGTGTAAAATTGTTTTCGCTGAATTGCGCTTCATCTATTTTGCCACATATATCTTTTATGTTGAGTTGATATAGCAATAAAGTTGAGAGTACAGAGCGATGTCACAAGAGAACACGCCAAAAAGGTGTACTTTTGCATACCAATGATGTTACTAACACTTAAAGTTCACTATAAAGGGCAGTCCTTATAGAAAAATATAGTACGTCAAGCGATTTTAACTACTCAACCATAAGTGTGCAAAATACCTATTTGTGTACTAATAAGTAGTAACGTTATCATTGCAAAAAACCATAAGCGACTGCATAAAGCTTGAAAGAGCATTGAATGTTTTTGAAATCTCTACGTATACCACTCATCATTTGCATGATAATAGCAAAGCAATGTTTAAGAAAGCAGTTAAAATTGATTTGAAAAACTGTATAAATGACGTTGACTTGACTAAGACAATTCAGGGTCTCATGTTTCACAGTAAGGGGGATAACTCTCTTTTGTCTATCTTCCTTGAGCTCTGTTTCTTAAATCTTCTACTCTATTTATTGAAAGATATTTTCTAATAAGGTTGTAGGCGATAGTAGAGTTCACGTAGAGTAGAGTTCTAATTTCTTGTTCATATTTCATATTCATTTTTCATTTGATAGTTTTAAAACTGGAGTATGAATTTGTTGTTAGCCTAAGTAGTTCGAGATTGAGAATTTAATGGGCTGCGATTGTAGGGTTGCTTGAAATCGGAGAAATGTAAAATCGAAGCATGAATGACTATTTATTTTTGTTTTAGGTACTCAGGACATTATTTTGTAACGACTCTACTCTATTCGATTCTTCTTGGATTCCTCGGCGTGGATAGGTTCTGCCTAGGGCATACTGGATCGGCAGTTGGTAAACTTTTGACGCTGGGAGGCCTTGGAGTTTGGTGGTTTGTTGATATAATATTGTTGGTTTTGGGACAGCTAAATCCGGACGACGGGAGCAGCTGGAATCAATACTATTAGCATGTAAAAAGCAGTATATGATTAGTAATCTCGGTGCAGCATCCAGTTGTGAAAATTAATCTTTTTGAGTGGTGGGAGAAGTTAAGTAAAGTTTTACGGTCGAGCAGCCTTTTCGCTTCTATTTCCTAGCAAGAATATGCAATTTTCGTAATACATAATTTGAACCACTTGAATCATCTTTAAAAATTTCTGTCCTGTCCAACAAAATGGTGGCATAAAATTGGGCTTAAAATGCATAAATGCTCAAAGAAAATTAGTGATTCCACAAATTTGTTTTAGCAATTGTTATTAATCTGTAAATAGGCCTAAAAATGAAGGATGCTTGCAATAACGGTGTCAAGTTCCTTTATACTCACACTTACATTTTAATGCAGCTTTGCTCATGAAGAGAATCTTTTTCACAGTTACGTCTGCTTAAAAGAGTTATTAGATATTTTGCGGCCGTACCTGAAAAAATATTATAGTGATCTTCAAGTTTGAAGTATAGTTTACATTGTCAAGATACAGGCCATGAAGATTGCATTATACAATTTATGGGTGTATTCATTTGTCTCTTTAGGTCGACACACATTTTAATATTGTAATCAGTAGCAGTTGCATCCTGGTTATGATTCCTTGTTTTGTTGTGATTGGTTCATATAATCATCGAAGATTGACTCTAATGTATCAAAAGCTTCAGTTTAGATAAATTAAATAAATTTCTTTGGGAAATTTGTAAAGATGTCATGGACTAATGTTTTTATGGTTCTTTTGATCTGCGTTTGTCATATTATCGACAACTGCAAGGGATGAGGAGTATTTTTCTAGAAAAATCAATGCGTCAAAGTTGTTTTTGATTAGAACGCATGTTATCACACAGAAAGTGTAATAACATCGGTGATTGCGATGATAGCGGCCCACCGCAAGAAGGGGTGCGGGGGGTAATACTTTGTACCCAGCGGCGTAACGGAGTAGTTTGGGCCCTAAGCCGGGACGGATTTAGCGGGGGGGGGGGGTTGTAGGGGGTGCGACACCCCCCAATATTTCTGTGTCTTTCGGTAAACATTGTCTCATTCAGTAAAAATCATTTCTTGGTAGTCAGTACTAACAAAGGAACACCAAGATTTTTTTCTTATCAGCATTTACCTTCTTTCGTATTTTAGCGTAACGGTTGACGGGGGGGGGGGGGGGGGGGGGAGGAATATTCTGAAATGTATTTTAAGCTAATTTCAAGGGCGTCGTCGCAAAAATTTTATATAGGGGAGACCCTCTTTTATATATCTACAGAATATTCAACACTTTTTGCTCGTTTTTGGATTTGTAAAGAAAAGTCTTTCACGTTCTTGAGACATTCCCAATAAAATAGAAACTAAAATGCTAAAGCAATCCAATCCTTGAAAAAACTGGATTCTGAAATGCTTCTCGTTGACATTGCTCCAAAGAGAACGGACTTGTTTTAAAACTTTTGAATACTGTTAACTATTTTTAGATATTTGATAACAACTTTGGAAAATCACTTTTTATACGTAGTGCTTCCTTGCATTACACAATTCAGGATATAAATGTTAGTGGAATGGTGAAGGAAATAGACAGTTGTAGAATATGGTCAGCCACAAAACGCTACATATGACATTGTATAAAGGGAAATTGCCACGTAAAAATGCCATAGTTTTCCCAAACGCATTTCCAAGGGTCTTGTCAGCAAAAATGTTCTCCTTTTTGCCCCATCTATCTTCCAACCCTGGCTATGCCACTGCTTTTTATCGTCTTTACCTTAAAGTTGAAACCAAATTTTAAAAATGGGCGTTTACCAGTGATTTAAAGGGTGTAGCATCAAAATTAGTGTCTAACACCCCCAATCATTGTTGCTTAAATCTGCCCCTGGCCCTTAGGGATACTTTGCGTCGCAAGTCGCATTCTTCTCTATATTTCAAATCTCGCCTTCTCTTTGCTCGGCTCGTTCCTTTTCTAGCCACTTGATAACGAGTACATGCTCAAAACGTCGTGTTTTCAACAATCAAACTATTATATTTTCATTCTGGTACTAAATTTATTTGCTAACTATATTATTGTACGTGACTTTTCCCTTTCAAACTATTTCAAGACGGAATGTAATACAGAGTAGAAATTTGTTTAATTGTGATAAATGTTGTGTTTTGTTTGATTTTACAAAAAAATAATTATTAAGAATATTCTAGCTCAAAATCATCAAACTTTTATAAATGTTGTAAGAATATTTCTCAGGTATAGCTTGCCCATTTTTCAGCAGTTGCTTGTTTCGACATTTACATAAGAGAGAATCGCTACACTGACCTTCCCCTTTTTTCCAAAAGCGCGTTTTCTATTCAAGAACGAGGGATGTTCTCCTGAAACCTTAGATTCGAAAAACTAAGAATAATTCAAGAATATATTTGGGTTAAAGGGAAATTTCGTAAGAAAACCGAGGCTGGACAAAATTTATAATATTGTTATAAAAAGAATGTAGTTATTGGTCCTCTTTCTGTTAAATTGTTGTCCTGGATTATAGGTCTTGAGCTGGGGTCTTACATAAACAACGGCCATCGACATTAGTTGACCTTAGCTTGACAACATGACATAATGGTTTAAGTTTGTTGCAATAACACAGATAAACTTACCGTAAATTCCCTTTTAAGCCCCCCTGGGGGCTTATTGTTTTTCAGCACGTTAAAGGAGGGTTATAAAAGAAGGGGGCTAAATTGGGAGAGGGGCCTTAACAAAACTTTTGTAATTTAAAATCATTTATAGTGGTTAACTAATTTTTTGCTATTTGCCATATAAAAAAAACATCAAATCAGCCTTCTAAACGGGCTGTAATTTTGGTATAAGGCTGTCACATGGCCCCTGCTCAAATCACATTAAATCTTTGTCTTCGGATCCTTCGAGACTGGAAGAAACATGGTGCGAAGTTGGATTTTATTAGAAGTATTGAATGACCAATGAATAAAATGAAAACCTGCATTTTTTGCTAGGTTTACTTATTTTGGCATCAGTGAAAATTTGGGGGGGGGCTGCAAATTGAGAGGGGGCTTATTTAATTTTTCCTTCTGATTCAGTCACATCAGCTTGCTTAGGTGCCAGTAATTTTAACCTCCTTATAGAAGCATATGTATGTATGTAGAAATTTGTCTGATGATATTTCCGTAGCACAGTGCTTGGCAACCGTTTTCCTGGGATTGTCGGCACATCGTGAATTGGTTTCTAGCGCCACCCCCGACCCTCACTCAGTAGTATATTCATAATTCTAGTGTTATTAGATGCTTCTGGGGGTGCTTGGGGGTGTTTCGTTAGAAACTTGAGAGGGGGCAGAAACTACCATTTTGCCAAAAGAGCTTATTTTATATGGGGTGCCACGAATGCTCTCTCGTCTTCGGTTCCAAGATATGAATAACCAAAATTGTTCTAAGGTCTTTATAAGTGTTTTTTAGGTTTTTTAAAAGGTTATGCTCGGTTATTCAGAAAGTTAAGAAAGTTCAGGGCTGTATCTTTGAAGCCAAAGAATGTTGAAAATTTAGATAATAAAAATTTCAACAGAAGTTACCTTTCAAGAGTGAAATGTTTACTGCATTCCATCTTCTTCATCACTGTACATGCTCAATAACGTAAAACTCTTCGATTTACGTTTAGACAGTGTTAAGAACGTTTCAGGCTTAACAATAATTTTTTGCGTAAAAAACGTGTATCGCTAAAATAATTTAATTTCTTAACCACACAAAGATTAGAGAATGGCGATGCCAAGGGAAGAACAATTCCTGTCCCGCTGACCTTGGGTCTGAAAAGCAAAGCGTTTTGAAAGAGAAATCGTGTTTTTATCAGGATTAGTCTAATATTTAGCCACGATTAGGCCTGCAAACAAAAGGCTGCTTCCTTTTTATTCAAGAGATTTCAACTTGAAGTAAACCACGATTTCATGACAAAGATTGATTGATGGGAAATTATGAGAATAGGGGATGTTAGGAATCCTTGTTTGTTACCCAAACCTTAAGCAAGGTACATAAACCGAAATATGGGTCGGAAAGTTATCTCCTCTACGTTTTTTGTAGTCGTTTACGAATTGTTTTTGGTGTTTTGTTTGGTGTCAAAATTATGTTAAGGTCTGCATTGTTCTTATACAATCGCCATACACCTGCAAATGGGTTAACAATGAGGCAAAGCGTGGTTACGAACATGACATCATGTCCGCCTTACGTTTCAGATTAATTATAGCGCATATTTGAAATCCGCGGTATGTTTTCATTTAGAACATTGTGAATTTCTCAGAGATGAACTAGGCTACAATCTATCGATCGACGAAATATCTCGTTGATGTGGTACTCAACCAAACTTGAATTGTAACGAGTAGTTCTGCACTGTTTGGATCAAGACTAGTTGGAAACAAACAATAAGAGCAGGTAATGTTTTATATTTGAATTGATTACCGCGTACCATTCAGCACCAGATTCATCCCCAGATTCATCCCCAGATTCATCCCCAGATTCGAAAACTTGCTTGTACTGCTCGAAATGTATCGAAATGACAATGATTAGCAAGAAAATATGTTATTTCCAGAGTTTCCTTTCTATTTCCACTCGATAAAAATTTTTTCTTGCCAATTTATTCTTGATGTTTTTAGCGGGCCTAGGCATGCGTATTTTCCATCCCCAGATTCATCCCCAGATTCGCGTTTTGTATAATATGGGTCTAATAACAGCATGAGAGGTGTCAAAATGACAATAATTCGAGAGAATATGTAGCAATATGCGGTTTTCCGTCAATTTCTACTAGATAAATGTCACTTTTCTACCACTTTGTTTCCAATGTTGCTTGTTGGCCTAGGCAGTACTTTTCATCCCCAGATTCGCGGCCACAGGGATACCAAACGACCACAGGGATACCATTGCCAATATTTTTCCATCCCCAGACAGGTATATCCCCAGATTCGCGTTTTGTATAATATGGGTCTAAAAACAGCACGAGATGTGTCAAAATGACAATAATTCGAGAGAATGTGTAGCAATATTTCGATTGAAACTGCTTGTACTAATGTATCTATTATAATTATAAATTGTTTGTACTGATGTATCTATTATAATTATATACAAAACGTAACAAAACTGGGAATTATATACAAAACTGATTATAAAACAAGGCTTAGTTACCGCAATTACATAAACTAATCAACATTTTGGTTAAAATACAATAATATTTAAAAAAAGAATTAAATCAAACATTATAATCGTATATATTTTCAATCGTAATATTGCTACACATTCTCTCGAATTATTGTCATTTTGACACATCTCATGCTGTTTTTAGACCCATATTATACAAAACGCGAATCTGGGGATATACCTGTCTGGGGATGGAAAAATATTGGCAATGGTATCCCTGTGGTCGTTTGGTATCCCTGTGGCCGCGAATCTGGGGATGAAAAGTACTGCCTAGGCCAACAAGCAACATTGGAAACAAAGTGGTAGAAAAGTGACATTTATCTAGTAGAAATTGACGGAAAACCGCATATTGCTACATATTCTCTCGAATTATTGTCATTTTGACACCTCTCGTGCTGTTATTAGACCCATATTATACAAAACGCGAATCTGGGGATGAATCTGGGGATGGAAAATACGCATGCCTAGGCCCGCTAAAAACATCAAGAATAAATTGGCAAGAAAAATTTTTTATCGAGTGGAAATAGAAAGGAAACTCTGGAAATAACATATTTTCTTGCTAATCATTGTCATTTCGATACATTTCGAGCAGTACAAGCAAGTTTTCGAATCTGGGGATGAATCTGGGGATGAATCTGGGGATGAATCTGGTGCTGAATGGTACGCGGTGAATTGATTTGGCCAGGAGAAAACATTTTCGTGTTGTTTTCCCAGAAGAGCGCTGTTTACAACGTTTTCAAGGGCAAGTTTGAAAGGGACATCGCCATTTTCGATCAATTAGAACCAAAGAATATGTAAACAGCGACAAATACTTGACAAACTTATCTACCAAAACTTATTCTGAAAAACTAAAAGTGCTCGCTTGGGGCTCGCTTTGATAACTGACAGGCTCTTACGATAGACAGACATTTTTTGCATTTGGAAACAAATATTGCAAGGAATGCTTTATTCATTCAAATTTGGTATCAGATGCCAAAAATTTTGTAAACTTTGACTCTCACAAAAGTAATGGCGTGTTTTGCCTTCATGCCCAGGCAAGCCTATCCATGCTGCTATTTGACTTTTCATCGAATTTCGTCACGAAACTTTACCAGCGCTCGTAGTATTCAGTTTCTTTATTAGATTCCACGGATGAGACGGTCCGTTGTCTTATTTTGCAACAAAATTAATCATGTCTATATGTAAAGTTTTGTAACACAGTAAAAATGGTAACCGTTCATAATGCAATGGAAGCGTAACGGGGCAGAATTAACAAAATATGCAGGCCTAAATCACTAAGTGTAATTTTCAATATTTTTGCAGTTTTAAACAACTGAAACTTGTTTTCTCCGTATAAGAACGTCGTTCAAAATTGCATTTTGCAGAAGCTCAGCTTGTTCTTGATTTGTTCTTAACTTTTGACCAGTTTTGAGGCTCATGTTCTCATAAAATTGTTCTTATAAAAAAGAATGTAGTTACGAAATTGTATTAGAATTAGGTGTTTAGGTACTAGGAGATGAAACATGAACTACGTGTCTACATTGTAGATGACACATTAGATTTGAAAATGGCGTTATTTTCAGATAACGTTAGTCTAAACAAATGGTGTCATTCTAAACAAATGGAATCTTTCACAAAATCATTATCACTCTCAGGAGTGTAGATACGAATTTCAATGAGGCTAAAATTCGATTAGAGGAGGCACCACGCACGCCAAGTTCCTCGACAATGGAGGTCAAGGCAAGTAAAAAGGTTTTTGCATTAATTCCTGTGTTTTTACATGGTCTCGTCATTCTAGAAATCTTTAAAGTATATCTTAAATTTTAATGCCCCTAAGTATATCTTAAATTTTTCTAATAATTCTAATTCACATTTTCTTAATTGATTCTTTTCCCAATCAAAATGTAAGCAAATTTGTGTCTCAATATTGTTATAAACTATGATTTCATAATTAAATAAATTGTGCAAAGAATCCGCCTATGGGGGCAGGGCCAATGTTTTCAAGCTCTTACGATTTTGAGTCTATTTCTGGCAAATGTCTTTCATATCTGACAATGTTTGAACCGAATCTAGCAGGTATTTCTAGGTAAAAGGGACACCTTAAGTAAAAAAAAGTTTGCAACCACTCCTATGCATAGCCTATTCTAAAAGAAATTAGCATTGGCCACAAGCCTTTGTTTATATGAAGAAGAGAACCATAGCCCATCGTTTTATGCAATGGAAAATTACTTGGGCTGCAGTGGCAATTGCTCCCTTGTTAGTATGTTAACAAAGGCCCTGTTACAATGTCCTTTACTCTAACTCTTGCTTATTTTTATACCAAGAGCCGATTGGTTCCCGCTCCCCCGATCTCAAGTGAAAGGTTCTTTAAAAACGTCCCCCCACTTTTCAATTATGGTTGTAACAAGGAGCACGTTCCCCCTACTTGCAGCGTACAGAGATGTCCCTATTTTAACTGCATTTGCCCCCCAACTTTTGAAATGCTTCCTACGTCTATGCACCCGTTTGAACTAATATCTTGCGCGGAACAAATTTTTGGCCAAGTCCTCCTTTTTTGCTAGCAATCCTTTTCGACGAATGTTTTTATCCGATACATTGTCACGCCAAAATTGTTTACAGTTTCTGATGATTTTGGCGTTTGATGTCGCATTTTACAAGATTTGCATGATAACTTTTTTGTTTTTAGTACTTTGACAATGAAAAGAGCCAAGCTTTCGAGCTTTTAGCAAGACACTCAGTGGCGTCGCGACCGGGGGTATGGGGGGGGGGGGGCTTTGTCACTCCCCCACCCAATAGGAAATTGCAGGTAAAATCCGCTCTGTTGAAGAAACGTTTTTGGGAGCTCAGAGACTTCATGTCTTAAAATTAAAAACAAATCAAGCAAAGGTAGTTGCTCCGTTGGTTAAGTATGATATTCCTTGGTATAGACTAAGCGTTAATGATTTGAAGATTTCCAAAAATATCCAGGCCCCCTTTGGGTAAAAATGCGCATTGTGTCCAGTTTCTCGGTAGAAGTGTCAACTGAAGTTCACAATGAGCTCCAGATTTTTTTTAACATTCAAAAGAAATGCTAAGATGGGAAGATTGATCTAAATTGGCAGCAGGGGCGAAAATGCTGGGGGTATGGTTGGGGGGAGCTGCACCCCCCAATCTTTAAAATAGCAGATTTTGTCGGGCAAATTTATGGCTACCAGCATATCGGTCGGGCAAATAAGGAAATTTTGTTTAGGTCGCACTTTTTTTGCTACTTTTTGCCTCAGCGTGGTCTTTTAATTGATGGTCTTTTCCCCAATTTTTTTACAATCTCCGCCCACTTGGGAAAACAAAACAGAAACGAGACAAGCAACAGCAACATATATACATTTCTGTTTTTCGTCTCGAGCTCGACGTGCACATGTTTATCTTCGCCTCGAGATGCATAAGTAGAGTCTGAAGTATTGATCGATAGCGAAAGTATAGACGGAAAGTAAAGTGTGTTTGATGCAAGAAGGAAATTAACATAGGGCAACGCCACTTTTTGCAAAACAAGCGAGCTCTATTCAGAATATTTTGTTTATGATTGCTAAATTTTCCCTTGACCCGCCCCCCCTTTCCATCCTGTTTCGGAGTCCATGGAACAATGACAATTTTAGAAGCATCATAAATCAAAGCATGGAGGATATGCCATCTCAGAATACGTTGTTGAAAAAATTAAACAATGCTTACTTTTCCAAATGTATGAAAATTTCATCATACATTCATAGGGTGTTATGCCCCGAAATTCTCTTAACGTTTTACACTTGCGGTCTGAAAGTATTGCACCCTTCGCCAAAAAATGGTCGTACAGCTGCCAAAGTTGATAAAATAAAAAAATTCAAATGGCTGTAAGAAATAACAGAAAGTTTTAAGCCTACAGTTCAAGCGGGAAATAATAGAAAAGTTATCAAGGAATTGTAATTAAGGTAGAAATTGCAAAAAACTTTCGAGTTTCTTCTATTTCTGAACATTATCCATGATTATGAAAACACGAAAATTGAGCTTTGATGATAGGTGTACCTGTAAAATATTTCAAAAAAACTTTTCTTTGCTTAAGGCAGGGGCGTAGCGTACCGGGGGGGGGGGGTGTTGGTGTACACCCTCAACTTTCAGAGAACTCGTCGGTAGAATTAAATTTATAATGAAATATTAATGTAACAAAATAATTTCTGTCGGTAAAATATGGTTTTGCATCTCTTACATCCCCCCAGCGAGAATGGCCACGCGACGCCACTGGGTTTTGTTGTTCCACTGAGATAAAATTGAGACCCTACTTCAATCTCTTTTTGAAATTGCTCTCTTAATAGATAGATGATTCAGAAAGTAAAAAATATTTTTCTTTTATAGAAAAGACGGGCCTTACAAATGCTTGCTTTTCGCAAACAAATGTCTATAGCCAATACCAGAAAAACTAGAAGCATATTTTTTAACTGTAAACAAACAGCCTGAATCTAAAGGCCTAACATATTTGGTTAACCTCTCTCGTGGTCCCCGATGACTTCAGCCCTTGAGGCGATGTGCCCTATAAATGACGTTCATTCATGACACGCCCTTTCATCAAGCATGACACGCCCTTTCATCAAGCACGACACGCCCTTTCATCAAGCATGACACGCCCTTTCATCAAGCATGACACGCCCTTTCATCAAGCATGACACGCCCTTTCGTCGGGCATCTAAGCTTCAAACCCCCTTAAAGTGCCTGTGACATGATTTTTTTTATTCTCTTAATTGAAACGTTGCACTGCTCTTATAGTAGATCTGAACTTTTTTTTTGAAATAAAAGCGTTTTGATATTGAAATTAAGCGAAATAGTGCGGCCTAGCCAAGTCGCTTTATCATCATTCGGAGTTCTCTTGTGACGTCATGGGAGGAACTCGTTATTGTAACAATGTAAGCGCTACCTTCGAAAATCTCATCCTCGCTGCCACTACTTTCTCTGGAGATATCGCTCATCTTGGACCTGTTAGATTTTCCACATTGACTACGATACAAAAACTCGAAGGAGAAGGCGATCGGGTCCCTCCCGTGACGTCACTGTCTACTCATTCTGAAAACCAAGATGGCGAATTTTGGCGTAGAAGATCGCCAATAACTCCTTCATTTCTCACGAAACGTAAAAACTAACCTCAGAAATGAAAATAAGAGGCTTTTTTACATAAATATATATATATAAACCCAAAAGTACGAAAATCATGTCACAGGCACTTTAATAAAAATAGTGAAGTTTCGCCCTTGATTAACAGACAGTGCTGCTTGTTACGTAGCTTTAGAAGTAACGTGACAACATAATACTTTCCACGATGAAATTGTTCCAGTCGTTTTTATCTGCTGTTCAATTTGTTTGCAAAAACAAAAGAATTTAAATAGGTTTGTGTCACAACTATAGAATGTTAAGTAATTATTTTAATCAAGTAAATAGTCAACACCCCCCCCCCAAAAGGTTTGCCTTGCGACAGCCCTGAAGACACTTGGCCACCAAAGTGTTGTAAAAGACCCCTTTAAAAACGCGCCAAGTCATGATTTTGCAGGCTGGCGTTAGTGTCGTCTAAGAATCTATATGCATTTATGCAGTTTTGATTTGCACACAACTCCTTTGAAATAGGCCTAGGTATTGGCCTTGGTATTGGCCTGGTCACACTGTGCCTTGGTATTGCCCTTCTCCAGTTGTTCTCTCTCCACTGCTGTTTTGAAATTCATCTAGAGCTTCGGCAAGAACATGTGATATTTCACACAAACTTTTTGAGTATTTTTCATTCAAATGGCAGGGGGTATTTTCATTCAAAATGGAGAGATTAAACATGTTTAGCAATTAAAGCGTGGAATATTTATTTTGAGTGATTGAATAAAGAGAGGTACCGAATAAGCCGTGTTTTCCATAACAAACAAAGTTTTAGAGCTTTTTTCGCAAATATCCGCGAATTTGTATGCCTAATGAAATTGAGAGTGGACATGATCCTAGTAATCGGAATAAAAGGATACAAATAATATTTGCGTTGTTTTTGCAAATAGTGCATTCTTTAAGCATTTATTATTTTGGTCAAGAAACAAGGCATGGGAATGATTCTCAGTAGTATGCAAGTAAAGTAGCGAAATGACTTGCATTGTGAGTGTTATTGTGTAATTGATTGAAACAGAAGCTAAAGTCAATCCTTTCATACAATCAATCGCTTGTCAAGAGCGCGATTTCAGATGTCATACTAAAGGTACGTTGCGTAAAAGAATTGATTTTATGGTTTTTAGAATAGTAACATGGTTTCTGCCAGGGCTATTTAAACCCTGTTTAGGACCCTTTTATACAAAATATTGGAAAAGATTGACAATCGAAAGTGTTCTCGTCATTTTGAGTGCCACTTAAAATATTGACAATCGAAGGTGCCATACGAAATGAGCAAAGAAGTGATCTTTTTGGGCCAAGATCTAAAATGTTTCTATTCGATCAGCTTTTAGAAACACCAAGAGAACAAGATCACAACCAGGGTTAACAAAAGGTGGTGGCGATGGCAACTTGGCCATAGGCATTGAGGTTCAGGGGGCCCTCGAGGTTTCCAGCTTGTGAAAGCAATTAGTAAGACATAAAGAAATTGTACATCTTTATACTGAATTTGTACTGTTTAAACGATTGCTAGAAAATGACTGCAAAAAATATTCGAACTGGATTTTTAGCTAGTCTAAAGGGCATGGTCGCCAAAATTTTTCCTGCGAGCGAAGCGAGCAAAGGGCTTCCTCTTTCGATTGTGTCACGAGGCCTGCGAACCTCTCGGCGGCACTGCTCATAAAATTGACAATCGAAAATGTTCTCGTATTGTAGTCAGGCTTTATGTAGCAGCCTCTTTTAACCTTTCTGAAATCCTTATTAAAGTGCCTCTTAAACAGGCTTTTAAACATTATAAAATGTTTTGTAAGGGTGCTCCTTTAAACAGGTGTCCCCCACTTTTGTAATGCTTCCTACGTCCTTGAATTCAAGACGTTTTATTCAAGACGTTTTTTGAATCAAGAAATTTTCATGCAGCACGGTATTCCTATTCGACATTTTTAATGTACCGACTGGCTGGAAATTTGTTCCAGTGGGTCCATTTGCTTGTCCTTGTGGGCCCTTTTGAATTCCCGCTAGTTGAAGTCCTTAAAAAATATCCTGAAGACTTGACTTGAATTTGGTAAGCAGTGCTAGAATGCACATGAACTTTTATGAGCCAATAATAAATGCTTTTTAAAGATTCTGAGCGATTTGAGCTTCTTATGATATTCTTATGGGAACCCTGGTGCAATCTTAAAATTCAAAAGCTAGTTTTTGAGCCTTTTTGAAGTCGAATTGTCTCTCTTCAGAAGAAACAATAATGGAATGAGATGATTTCTTTTGCTCTCAAGACATTTTGCCAAGATCTCAAGATTTAGCCAAATATTGATCTCAGTTCCAAACGAAAAAAGCACTCGCCAACTTTAAAAATATTCAAGCAAAAATCTCAGAATTTTCATTGTTCAATTGTACTTGCGACTTGTGACTTTGTTCTTGTGTACAAGGAATATGTACGTTAAAATGAGTTAGCGTGGTAATTTAAATTAGTTGGCTTTATTTAGCTTCAATATAGATACAGATTGTACCAACTTTCAATAAAGAAAGAAAGAAAAACAGAATGTTCAGAGGAGTTATATCCAACAGATATATCAAGCCATGTAGATTGTCATCAGAACAAATTTTTGTTTTAATGTAAGGTAGGGTTGGGTTCAGCCTCCCTTGATGGTTAATGTTGGAGTGAAAGAAATTTCGAGAATGAAGTTTGACTGCAGTCCTGGTTGAAATGATTTTTTATGGGTGTTGCCCCCATTTCTGAGAGTCTTTAGGGCGTAAAAACGCAAAATTTTCAAGGGCTACACCCCCAGACCACTGACTCTATCTCCCTTAACAGCTTCTTTACCTGCAACCAGGCTTCGTCGTTGGCTAAACGACGATTCCCGATCTGTTTCAGCAAACTTTGATACCCCCAAAGTGCCCTTTCTGCAGTTCCTGCCCCCGTCTTATCACGAAGCTTCCGGCGCCTCTGCTCCCACCTGCATTTGCAAAACGAAGGTTATCTCAAAGTCGATTGAATAGTTTTATTACACATTATCAATTACCTGTCATCCGCCAAAGTGCATTAATTCAGAATTTCCTGAGACGCGTTTATCTACTCTAATACTAGAAGCGTAAATATTATTATATTTGTCATTGTGTGCAACGGTCAATCATTTTGTAAGACCAGCTCTGCATTTTCTGAATATGAATTTTTAATGAAAGTTTTCTACCAAAGACGGAGTAAAGTGTTTTAAATGTGGAACATGTGATTAAAATGCCTTTAGTCTTACTGGTAAAAGTAAAAGAAAATAAAATAAATTTGGAAGGTTTGAAAGGAAGCACCAGTTGTTGCTGTGAGATGCTAGATTATATCTCGTTGCATGTCACCCCTTATTCATCAATTATTCATTTGATGGTTAGGCAAATTTTAATTGATGCGATTTCCTAATGTTCCTAAAATTATATTTTACCATTCCAGCATGCCGTGCCAGATGTGAATGAAGGCGATAGACTTTGCATGGTTAGCGAATCTTCAACAATGTGAGTTCTCGGCAGGACCAAACGCGATCTGGACATGCCCGTTCGAAGGCTCAAATGTATCTAAAGGTCACTTTCGGACACTGTATAAGCGCATAGATTGTTGACTTAGCGAATAAAGAAGTTCAGCTGTGGTTGTTTGCGGATTTAGAGTTTCAGCAAGATCTAGTCATATTAAAATACCTATCAATTAGGAAGTACTTTTGCCTGTGAAAAGCTGAAGAAATGTCATAAACTATGGGTCTAAAGTTTCGACAAGTTCGCAAATTTTATTTTACTCTAATTTTTCTGTTTATAGCTGCCTTTTTATTGATGGCTAAATTTTCTAAACGCTATTCTTGCAAAAATCGGCTCAGTGAAAACTGCGCTGAAGAAGTAACAGAGCAGCGGCTTGACGAAGCTAATCACAACGACGCCCGACGTGAAGTGCAACAGTTGATCCAAGGAGGTCAGACATTAGAAGGAATCAAGACTGGCCCTAACGTTCCAAAGGCTTCAAATCGCTTTAGGAGAATGGAAAGCGACTCAGTCCCTTACCGGGAGATTCCAGATCATCATATCCTACCAGGGGAAAAAATAAAGCCTTTTACTACGGCGAAAAGAGTTATAACTCTTTCCAAAGAAGTACGAAACTTTGAAGTAAAAAGCATGTTCATACAAATCAAAGAAGCAGACAGTCCGAAATTTGGAGATTTTAGATGCAGTGCTACTATAGTTCCTGACTGTTGTGCATTTACTGTAAGTGATACGAACGAAGCCAAGCGAATTTGTGAGGCTTTCGGAGTTTTCTGCAAAGGATTTGTTATGAGTACTATTAGTTCAAAGGCCGACTCTTTTGAATATGTTATGTATTTGAAAAAAGACCTGAACGGAACAATGGCAAATTTTCTGACTGACTTTTTTATTAAAGTTGACTTTTTAGATGAGCTAAAATGGAATAATAAAAGGTAGCAATGTGAATTTATGGTTGAAAAATTTATGATTAAGGTAAGCCTCTCGAAAATAATTTAAAGAAAATAATATCGTCGTTACCTTGCATTGGTAATTTCGGTAACTTCTTTAAAAGTATACATTAGAGATATCAGGATAATTCATAATGTTGCCAATTACTTGATGAAAACATCGACAAAAGTTTCCCTTGGTTCAACGCCTGAAGGTCGCCGCCTTAAAGTTGCTGTAGAAAATTTAACAGTAAATACTTAGAGGCAGCGCCATTTAATTAATTAAAAATTATGTTCTAGTTTGCGTCGTATGGCTGGAAATCACCTGCAACAATTATTGTTGTTTCATCTTTTGAGGAGTTGCTCATTTTAGATTATGCGATCTTTAATGCCATTTTATTATACAACTGTAGATAAAAGGACAATTCTTGCAATTTTGAAATTAAAGTACTTTCCTCCGAACCCCTAAAAACCAAGTTATTTCTTGTAGACTAAAATTCAGTTTCTAGCTGTAGTCTTGCAATTTTTGAAAGGAAATGTTTTATTATTTGAAAGTGCCGAGAAGGTTTTAATACCTTTTGCGATCGTTTTTTGAAATAATGCATTTAAATTATTATTATTATTACCACAATATCTGGGCTTCAATTACTGTTGTATCTTTACTTGCTAAAGGTCTCATACTAAACTTTGTTATCATACTAAAAATTGATAATAACTTTAGAAAGACAAGGCCTATAGTTATTCTGCATAGCTTGTTGCACATGCAGTTTTTCAATTTGAAGGCAGCATTACATGTAATTATCAGCAGGTAACAGAAGGTTCATGTTGAACCGCTGTGGCACTCTACAAATCACGATCTTGTGCCGTCCAGCAAATTTCAGCAAAATCCTTTTGTAAAGGGTTTTCTCAAAATGTGCCGAACAAAAGCCGTCTTCCTATTGTTTATTGATGCCAGCAGTCTGGTTTGTCTGGTTCTACAATTCATTTTGTTTAAAACCCATTCATTCTTTTTTTCAGTCCAGCTAATTCTTAAAAGTCTACGGTAACATCAAAACTATTCATCTACGGTAACATGAAAACTCAAAATTACTCATCATCTTTTTACCAGCCTCTTTTTTAACCCAGCATTCTGAGCTATACTAACTACCGAGGAGGTTAAACTTCTTTGTATATTTCCCTCTGTTTTTCCAAATGTTGGTAAATGATATCATAGCACTTTTTGCGAAATTCAATCTGCGTTTAATTTCTCTTGAATCGTCATGGCCCTTTGTCAACAAGTATCCTAAGTAGATAAAATCACTCACAATTTCCATTTTCATTGTTTAAAAATAGTTGTTCACTTTGCTTGTGTTCACTGTAAGTCCGAAACGATTACTTTCTACATTTAATTTGTTCACCATATCTTGGGGCTCTTCTATAGTGCCAGCAATGATTACAAAATCGTCTGCGTATCCGAAGTTGGTAACGGTTTTTGCACCAACTTTCATGCTGCCATTAACATCTCCCAAGGCGTCTATCGTTATCTGTCTAGAGTAAATGGTGAATAAGTAAGTGAGGTGATGGGATGCAGCCTTGTCTCTCTCCTTGCTCAACATCGAACCAGTCAGTAAGGCCGTGTAAGGTTCTGACTGCTGCTTTCTGGTCGCTTAATTATTTTATCAGTGCAACAATACGAGTTGAGAGACCCATCTTAATCATGGTACTCCAAAGGGTATCATGTGAGACCATATCAAACGCTTTATTGTAGTCAATAAGACAGAGTTATACCATTGTTGAATTCTCTGTTTTTCTCAATGACCATTTTTAGGATTAGTGTTTGATTTCTTGTGCCTCTTTCTTCTCTAAAACCTTGTGTCTCTTCCTTTTTCGACATGGGCTTAAAATGGGTAGTAATATCTTCTCCATTAAAAGTGTGTCGACAAGGTCAAGTAAGTGAAAATGAGCAAAAAATATATTCAAAACAGTACTAAAAGTTTCGAATTTCCGGTACTCGACCAGCCGACCCCCCTCCCTTCCATGCCACTCTGCCCTTCGGTACGCCATTGAATGTGCCTCTTGCTGGACTTTTTTTCATTGATTCAGTCAAGCAAATAAAATTTCATCTGCAGTAGACATTTCTCATATGGCAAGCACAGAGACAATGATGTCCGCCCTCTGATGGTGTAAAACCACTTAAAAAGGGGGTTTTACAAATGTGAGTTCGTTGGTCGTTCGCAGAAACGTACACGATAAATACGGCAAAAACTGTTATCCAATTCTCTATACACTTCTTCTAATTCATTAGTTCACGGCAAACGACTAAAAATATCTTACTCGGCTAACGGCGACAATGTAACGGCAAAGACAATTCTGCAAGCTAGCGACAAGGTACACGGAGTTCGACAATCTTACGGCAAGACTGAACCTAACTATAAAGCCACCCCTTATATACCCTAAGAATAATACAATTTACAGAAGCTGCAATTGCAGCGCAATGATGCAATTGTCATGTGATGTCCTGCAATGAATGGGAACCCTGTGTGCTAGCAATGGTCCACTTTGTTGCAAAATACTACGTACTTGGTCTATTGTTGCATAGCAATTTCGGTATAGGGCGTCTTGATATTTACCGTAAATTCCCTTTTTAGCCCCCGGGAGGCTTATTGTTTTTCAGCACTTTAAAGGGGGGCTAAATTGAGAAAAGGGGCCTAATAAATATTTTGTAATAAAGAACCATTTTTAGTGGTAAACTAATTTTTTTGCGAAATAAAAAACATAAAATCAGCCTTGAATAATATTGTCATCTTCATCGTCATCAATTATTTATTCTAAAATATCTTCTTGGGCAATGTCGCCTTCTGAAATCGAGCATTCAAAAAGGTCAACTTCATTCCTCGGAATAATGTATATTAAATCTTTGTCTTCGAATCTGCCGTGACTGGAAGAGACATTGCTTTTTTATCAAGTTTTTATCAAATATCTGTTTTTTGTCAAGTTTACTAAATTGAGGGGGGCTAAATTGAGAGGGGAGGCTAGTTAAACTTTTCCTAATGAAAAGGGAGGCTAATAAGAGAGGGGGGCTTAATTGAGAGGGGGGCTTAAAATAGAATTTACGGTGATCACTTCGAATTAACCTTTGCTCGCGCAGATACCCCGAAAATGAGATTAACAGCCTGGAACATTCCAAATTCTGGGAAACTCCACCCTGACTTTTCTGTCGAGTTACTGAGCGGGGGCCGGTCATCAAGGGTCTGAATCACGAAAAATAAAACTTTTAAAGGAAAACACATATGGTAGAAATAGCGCTATCATCAATATCAACAAAATCAATCAATCATTCGATATACAATATCTTAACTATGCTCAAGCTTGGTCGCAATAGAATGGATCCATCAAGATAATTCGAAAAGCAAATAATCAAAACATGTTCAAAGCCTGGTTTGCAATTTTTACAATGATCTGCAATCTTATGTGCCCCGAGAAGCAATGGGCCTCATTTCGATAATTTGCGCACCAATTCTAATAACATATTTTGTGCGCCAAGTTTGAAAAGCAGGCTGTAGAGATTGCAACAGCATTGAATAACCGTCCCGTTCTAGATACTACTCTTGCAAAAGCGATGCCAAATTATTTTGAACATCAAGAGAAAGTCAAATACCCTGTCCCGAAATTCTCAGCAAAAGAGGATACCCTTTTTACAGCGTATCTCGTCAGGCAAGTATGGGAGTACCCTCTTGTCCACTGTACCACTTAAAATAATTTGGGTTAGTGGGAACGCGACGCAAAAACGGATAGCTTTTAACCTGTTTTTGTTTTCATACGGGCTAGTGGAAAGGCTGCTTCAGTTTGGTAGCCTGTCTCTTTTCAGGAGCGAACATGGTGTAATGGACGTGTTTTCAATGGATGACTTTATTTCTGACTTTGCAGCTTTAAAAGCTGGAGAAAAATTGGTATTCTGCATGTTATTGCGCAAACTTATGTTTGGCCTTGTTGTAATTTAATTTTATCGCAATTTTTAATTGTCGTACATCTAAGGGCCTGATTACATGAGAGTTTTCATCTCCGGGGTTGAGTTTAAACCCACCTGGCCGAGTTGAAATTCCATCCCACCTCTCAATTTATTCCTTTGTTTATTCCAATTTTCGATAACATGGTAAAATCTCAACCCCGGGGATGAAATAACACCCGGGGTTGGAATTTTATCCCATCTTGAGCTGGTCGAGGTGAAACTCTTGAGCCGTTAATCCCTATTGTTTTCAATACGTGAATGACCATGTAATCGCAATCTTGTTTCAACCCGGGGTCGAACAGCTTTTAGCGCATGCGTAAAGAGCATCTCCGCCTGAGCGCCATTTGTTTCAACAAAACAACATGGCTGCAAATTACGGACACGATTGTGAAGATACTTTTGAAACAAGTGAAATGGGTGTAGTTATTAATGACAAGAAAAACAGATTTCGCTGGAGCCAGGGAGACAAGGTTTTTAATCTTATAAAATGCCTAGGAAACTACAAGAGCGCTATGGAGTACAGAAATGTTGACTTTAATGCCGATAAAGTAAAGCAGTACGAGGCTGTTGCAGGCCATGTCAGAAATTTATTCTGACCAGCAAGATTTCTTTGGGCCAGTTTCATTGTCAGAAATGACTAGGGAAGATGCTGAAGACCAGAAGAAGAAAGCGGAGTGTGTTAAGAGGCAAAAAATGGAAAAAATTGATAAAAAAAGGACACAGTCGTGTCCATGAAAAACTGAAAGAAATTCGCAAACAATTTTCCCATGCTGTAACAACAGGCTCGAGGAGTGGCAGTGAGAAGATTGCTCTTGAATTTTTTGACCAGTTGACATTGATTTGGGGAGGTAGTCCATCAACAAACCCTTTGTCTTTTGGAATATCCTCTGATCAAAAAGATAAAGACAGTGAAGAAAATGTTAACAAAGGCCCAACAAAAATCTTGGAGGAGGAGGAAGAAACTGAATTTGATGCTCTCTCATCAACATCATCAAGTGACAAGTTAACAGATGATTATTTAGCATCAGCTGACAGCCCAGTGAGAGCCCCCATTCAACCAATAGTTGGTAAAAAAAAGGAAATACATTCAAAATCCTGTACCAAGACTCATAGATAAAAGCGAAAGCACATGGAACGCCAACTAAGTGCTGCCCAGCGGGATCAGTTACTACTAAACGGGTCAAAGAAGGATGCGCATTTCAAGCGGGACATGGCAGGAGCGATACGTCAGTCTAATGAGACTTTTGCAACGGCAATGCAGCAAATGAGCATGTCCATTATGCAGGTTGCACAAGGTATGTCAAAATCAATTGAAACGATGAGCAACGTCATATGCCAGCAAAACCAACAACAGCTGTACCAAAATCAACCCAGCTTTGAAAGAGAGTCATCATTCCAACAACATGGATATTTCCCTCAGACCCAGTCTCCTTCACAATTTTCAAGACCTGTACCTAAAACTAACAATTACAAGAACTTTCCAAGTGTCTATGATGAATGCTGTGATGCTTGAAATTTAAATTTGTTGGTTTATGGTTGTTTTTAAAACATTTTGCTGGCAACAACCATATGTATAAACACAATAATTTAGCCATTACACAGTTAGGTACCATGTGAATTAATTTTCCTGCTGGTTGAATAGCCAATTTACTTTCAAACTTATCTTTTGGGGTAACCGTGGGAAAAATGTTTTGCTACATATAAAGCTGCATGAACTTTTTTTGCATTGACGAAACTACAGGATGGCAAAGCCCGGACTATGGAAACAGGGGAACAGTAAGCAAATCCCAGCATTTAGAACCACTAAAAAAATATCTTGCAAGGCATTTGTTACGCAAAGATGTTATGTATCAATGTTTCTAGATTTGTTCACACAAGTCATTTGTGACTTAGACAAAAAAGGGTGCACAGGTCTTTGTAACATTTGAAAGATGTCCCCTTGCCCCCCAAAATCAAAATCACTATAGATATAAATATAATGGCTCCCTGGTTTCGTGGTAACAAACATCTTTCACATAAATATTGACCTACCCCTAACAGCTTGTTTATAAAGCTTTGTTAAAAAATAATAAATGTAAAATGATATCAAAAGATTGGGCTGCCATTTCTAGGCCCAATAGAAGGTCTCAGTTCATCAGCCAGGCTCATGGACGAAATTCTTGACACACGGAAATTCTTCTTCCAGCAGTATTCTGGCCCATCTGCCCCAGCATGTTTTGCCACCACTGGTCTGTACGGCCATTGGCAACCCACGTCGATCGTGACATACGAAGGATTCGACGCGCTTGAATATGTTGCATCTTTCTTCGGGGTTTGCTTTTCTTTGCACTGAATAATGCACACATCGTAAGATTTCTTTTCATCTCCAGCATTTTGTACGTTATCATAAGGCCATGCAGTTGAAGAATTAAGTATATTAGCGGGAAAAATTGGAGAAACATCTGCAGAACTAACAGTCGATGATTTTTGCCTCCCGCCATCTTTGTTATGGAAAAAATTATGCCTTAGCGCTCTTTTTCATACCCGGGGTTGAAAGTACTCATGTAATAGCAAATTTATTTCAACTCAGCCAGGTGGGTTGAAACTCAACCCCGGGGTTGAAAACTCTCATGTAGTCAGGTCCTAAACTTGTTGCTTCAAGTTTTTGCAATATTCTTTAATGACGTTATTGCAAGTCGATTCCAGGCACGTAAATAATAGGGGGGCGTGGGGGGCGTGACGCCCCCCCAAAGTTTGGAAAATCCAGTTACAGTTGGAAAACATAACGGTTGACTTGGAATTTTTTCTTAGGACCAAACTTGTGAATTCTATATTTTAAGAAGTTTTTTTATTTTAAATGTAAAAATTCTAAACATTAAAATTCACAGGCTGAAGCTGACCCGTCTCCACTGGATCCAAATTGCACAATTGCCCTGCTTGCTTTCTTTCTGACGGGAGTTGAATCAAATTACGAACAGGCAAGGTGAATTTCCGGATAAGAAACTTGAAACTTTACAGTTTGGAATAATAATTCCCGTATTGATTAGAAATTATTAGAGTGGGAGTTTTTTAAGAAACTACGAGGAGTTAATTCAATAAAAGATTAATAATCTTTCAGTACTAAAAATTCTCAACGCTTCTTATAAAAACGAGTTTATGCTAAACACCCCCTGTTATTTGTTAACGCCCTTGACTCCTTATCATAAATTCCTATGACAAAACTGCTGTGAAGCAAGAACACATTGCAAAATTGCAGTAGAAGTATTTGATCAAAGAAGAGTGTTTCATCTTTCGGATCAGGCATATGCACAAGTTTGTTCTCAAATCATCATTTCAATTGTAATGAATGAAAAGGCATTTGGCCCTCTGAAAATTGTTAGTAGTTTTCTTCGATCAAGAACAAAAATTAAAGGCTCAAGTTCTTGGTGCTTCTATATCGTGAAAAAATGTATTTTAGATAAGATTGATCTGCGCCAATTGATTAATTGATCTAAAAGAATACTTCTAATCATTAAGTATATCTAATACTGGTTTTGCTTAAATGTTGCTTTACTTCTTACTGTAAGTTAAAATGTCTGTTTCATGTTGATCAAAATTTAGAGATTTAGGCTTTTATGCTTTAGGCTAATTATTGAGTAAAGTTTTGGTAATTATAAAGAAAATAGAACTATGGTGTTCGGGCTATTTACAAATATCAATTTAGTAGGTACAGTAGATTTACTGGTCAAATGAAAAATTTCTTACTTAGATTGGAATTTTCATCCTTCCACGCCCCCCCAAAATTAGCAACTTGTTTTCGTCCCTGGTCGATTCCATAGATATACTAGATTGCGTGCAGTACAATATAAAGCTATAATAACGATCAATGTAAGTGAATTTTACTAGGAAAATATTTTTTAAAATAAATAACGACGTTTCGAGCATAGCCCGTTATTGCAAGTCCTTTAATAAGCCACCGGCGGCTTACCCTGGGTACCGGCGGCTTATTTCGCAAAAAATTGGGATGGGGGCTTATTCCATGGTGGGTGCTTATTTAGTAGAAACCTCTATTTGAGGCTGGCCATTATGCTGAAAAATGCAGAAATATTGGAATAGACCAATTGCTATCAAAGCAATAATTTTGCTTTGGGTTATTTTGCAAAAATTACTTTAATTAAGGTTAGGGAAAATTCTAGCTAATTCGAAAACTTACGGCAATGCTTTGTTATAATGTGATATTCTTCCTACATCTCATCCCTTAAATACCCTATGTTCCCGGCCCTGGTATTCGTTAATCGGCCACTGAGAATACTTTCTTTCCTACATGAATCGCCGAATCGCAAAAACATCACAAAGCGCTCTGCGATCCTTGTCAAATTTTTTTATGGAAGAGAGGCCGAGAAAATTGGCGCGCTTTTTCTTGCTCGTTTCCAATCCCAAGTCCTACCTCAAATCAATCTAATCAGTGAATCAAACTCGAAAGAAAAGCATTGCAGAAAATGGTTCGGTCAGTAAAAAGAAGAAACGAAGATTCTTCAAAGAGTCAAGTGACAGGTAACCAAAATACATTTGTTTAGTGATTTCATTTTTCAATGATGCATAAACATGCCACCCGATTCTATTTTACTCCAGCTCTACCTAATGTCGCGTCTCTCATTTTCATCTAACAATTATTAAAAAATTGGCGTAACCCAACAGATTCCCAATCAGGTCCGTAAAACAATAGTTTAAAACTCGGTCAGTGTAAGTACCACTTTTTATGCACAATCGAAGTAGACAAACAGCCGTTTTTGACAGCAAAAATTTAGGCCCTTTGGCCCTTGTGGCGCACCAAACAAATACATTTGTATGTTTAGTAACATTATTTTACGAATGTTCAGAACATTCATTATTTTTCAAATGATCCTCAGTGCCTTCAACAGGTGCACTCCGAAGCCAATCAAATTGCTCCTTGAAAAAGTTACTATGGTTCAAGATCTTTCATAAAGATATTTTACTTTTATCCTTTCACTCATAAGAAAACAAATGTTTGTTTACAAATGTTTTTTGGATGCAATTAGGGCTAAGGGGCATAAATCTTTACTGTCAGAAATGCTGCTTGTTTAAATTGATATTTAAGCAATTATATCTAGTTAATTAAGCATTATTTTCAAGACTTGAAACTTGAAAGAAAAAGAAACAACTTGCAACTTTTGAAAATCTGGAATTAAGATATTTAAAATTTAGTATTTTTGTATATTTTTAGAACTTGGTTTTACCAAAAGCTTAAAACTCTACGAATGGGCTTGACATTTATAAGGGAGGAGGGGTCAGAGTGCCTGACTTTGTTTAGGGCTCTACGTCTGGCCTGCTTCTGACATAACTGCTCTTGTTAGTAAAATTTTCTTTCATTTACTTGTTTAAAAGTTTGTTTGTTCAGGGCTGTAGGCAGGAGTTGAACATGCTCCATACTGTACTTTAACAGACAGGCCCCCCATGTATTGATTTCAGAAGATTTTGCCCTCCCCCATTACTTATAAGCACCCCCTTCTATTAAATTTTACAAATCTGTCATGACCAGAACACGCAGAAAATTGAATGAAAAAGCGATGTGATTGATAAAACAGAGTAGGTTCCTGTCTTTTCAATAGCATCTACTTTCAAATTATATTTCATTTTTAAGCTCAGTTGGAAAATTTTCACTTGTTGTAATTTTGTCATTATATAGTTATTTATGTAGTTATTTTCTAATTGTCACATGTTATGTTTGTCTATCTTTATCTCTAACTATCTATCCATTATCAAGTAACCAGTGTCATCATCCTACTAATTCCACTGCCTTTTATTTAAAAGATTTACCAACATCCACTCCTTCTATTAGCTCCCCTTTGCTATTGAAATTTGCTGACATTTTATTGAAAATTGGCCAACCTGAACAGACCCTTCTATTAGCAACCCGCTTCTATTGGAACCTGGTCGACATGAATACCCCCTCTATTAGCACCCTCTTTTATTTAAACTTGGCTAGAATGAACACCTCATTTTTATTACCCCCCTTCTTCTATTAGAGACACTAGAGTAGGGGCTAGCTCTAATGATCCTGGTCATCTTAATTTTTTGCAGCAAGCTGAATAATGTAGCATGACATTTAACCAAAACAAAGGAGTGTAAGTTAATCTAAGGCTTAATGATACCCTTACAGGCAATGTTTAATGTTCAAAAATCCTGATAATCAACAGCCAAGGCTTTCATCGGAAAGGCGTGCGATTGCCCTGGCGCACGCCTACAGCTTTCCAGGAGTGCAAAACATCGCACGCCTTCTTTTATTATCAGAGCAAAATTCATAATTATTGGTTTTGTGGGTTTTTGAGATGAGTTGACATATTTATCCTTCCTTGGTACAATTACTTCATGCCACTTCAAAAAGGCTTAACACCTTATCAGGATTGCAGATTAAATAAAAACTTTTGAAATAACCATAGGATTAATCTACAGTGTATCCCAATATTATGAAACCTGACCTGGTTACAAGTATAACTAATTTTCTGGCATGACAAGAGATATCTGGCCCCTTGAATTCTGCCTCCGCACAACTTCTCTCGTATTAACTAATCCCATATATAATGAATTCTCGTATATTAACAAACATAATTGTAGTCCCTTCATCATAATTTTTCTCAATATGACGAGCTTTTCCAAAACTTTTCACCATTATTTTGGTCTTCTTGTTCCTGGTGTATTTATCGCTATTTCTCGGTGTCATTGAGCAAATTCAAACACAGAAGACTATAACAGACATTTTTGTCCCCAAATTTTAAGAGGAACATTTAGTGTTTTGAACAAGATTTTCATTTTCGATCACAATTTTAGCGAAAGCAGCTGATTATGCGATAAAAATTGGCCGATTTGCCAATGATGCGATGAAAAATAGTAGATTATTTGTGGATTTTGCTACCCCCTACGGCGCCCTCTTTAGACATAGCTATGCTTTAAATCTAGATTTAGCAAAATTTGGTTTAATGAAAAATGGGCCATCATTATCTTTTATGCATCTGGTCAGTGAGGTTCATAAAATAGCTGTCATGCTTGATAACAGAGGGCCCTTGGGGCACAGATTTACGCGCAAAAACGGCCATTACAACCATTACAAGATGAACGCCACAGCATGAATGACTCTAAAGGCCCGTCGGAACGGGGAGCTGGGGGGCTGGTCCTCCAATAATTGTCAAACTGTTGTATGTTTTCTTTATAACAGTGTACTGAATGGGAAGGGAAATGATGAGCAGCCCTCCAATATGAATTTCGCTCCCACGGATGAAACCTGCTTACGACATGGCAAACATATTTCTGTACTTGTAGTGCCGTTTTTTGTTGATATATTAAATAAGCTCAGTTTATACTTGTTTAGAAAATTGCTCAGTTGCTATAATGTAAGTAGTCATGGTAAGAATTAAGCGAAGTAAATTTCACCAAATTATTGCTGTCATCATTTTCGTGTTGGCAATTTCTCCGTATCTCTATCATAATTGCCAAAAAGTTTTGTGACAAAATGTCACACGCCATCACATGCCTGGATGTTTTCAGGGGTGTAGTGGTTAGCACGCCTACTATATTTTTGTTAATGATTAGACCTGATAATCAACATGCTGGAATAAAATACTTTTATTCAAAATTTCCAGCCAAGAAAGGAAGTCATTTGAAACCAACCGGTGAAAGTCAAAAACGGAAATCAAAGCTGAATAATGTCATTCTTGATGGTGGTTGGGATGATGATGATGAAGATGATGGCAGTTTTTTCAAAAATTTCTTGAAATTAAAAGGATTTTCATTTGAAAAAGATGAAATAAGATTTAAATCAGGTATGTACAGTTTTCTTCCTAAATATATTCATGGTTTGAAGGAAGTTGTCCAGATGCTGTGACCTGAACTTTTAACAGAATTCTAAAAAGTTATGGGATGTGCACTGATATTAAAGTTTCATTTTGCTATAGTCGTTTCATAAAATACTTTTAAGTCTCTTTGCCCAGAATCATAGTTGATACAAATTGATTCAAGTCAAAAATTGTCTGTATAGTTTAATTAGCCATGCTTATTTTGTGATTATGAAGATGTTTCTTGATACTATAAATTTTCATCTTTTATTTTGTTCTTGCCATCATATAAAATACTTGCATGTCTTGTTGCCTTGGCAACACCTCCTTTTTTAGGTCACTGTCTTTACTGTGGTGTCCTGTCCCTATTTGTATTTGTTAGATTAAAGAAGAAAAGTAGATGCTTCATGAACCATGCACTTTGCCGCACTTTCTTAAAGAAAGGGCTTATTTTCCTCATGTATCAGACTAATAGATTAGAAAATTAAGGAAAGCTGTTTTTCATCCTTGTTGTGGATAGCAATCTTGATAAAATAGTAGTAGTGATAAACTGAATGAGCACAAAGACAATTTTTCCAAATGGGAGAATGCTGATTGAAAATTTGAACCACTTTTAGCCCCCTGTACCCTCAAATTGAATTAGTCTTGGGGTTGAGAAATTCCTCCTTGGGGTTGGTAAATTTTAGATATATTGCATTATACTTTATTGAAAATTCCTCCTTTTGCCTCCTTTTCTGCAACATTTCAGTGACTTGCATAATAATTTTTAGAGGAATAAGGTGACAATTTTTTAATAGGGTTGGATACACCTTGTTTAAGGGGCGGCTGGGGTGGCAAAATATTGGTATTAGAGAAACTGAGCACTCACTCCTGGAGTCTCCAAAAACACTGATGTTCCTCTAAAATGTTTTTATCAAATTTGAGATTTAGCTGTAATTATTCAGCTAGTTTTGGCTAAATTATGTCTCCTACGAAGTATGACGGCGATGGCTAAGTATGCAAGCAAAATTTGCCTTTTGATACAGCAGCTATGTGCCTGACTTGACTTCAAAATGACTTCAAACTGTTTCACTTCAAAATCAAACCAGTGGGTTAAAAATGATTTCATGGCTGTTGCTCTTTACATTCACTGTCAACAAAAGTAGAGCTACATTTTTTGCAAGTCCACAAAAATAATTTCCAGCAATGTTTTTCTCCATGCTGAGGCTCTGTCCACTATCTATTGAGCTGACAGCTCTCAAGGTATTAGAAATGAAAAGCTAATTCATTCCTGCTGTTCATCCATTCTTCTATCATAGCTCAGCAAGAAAACTTACTTCACCCAGGTCACAACAGAAAAAGAAATTTTGGGGCTGAGGTATTAGTTTTCGGAGGCTAATACCAGGGCTAAGGTTGTTGAATATATGGATTAAACAATCGCACATTTCGAAGATTTCAATATGGATTATGAAAACTTTTATTTAGTGAACAGAGCAGCAAATATTGTTTGGCTCTTTGAATGTTGAAACCAGATAATAATAGTTGTTGAAAAGCTCGACTTCTTACGTATCAAATAAAAATTCTTGATGTCTTTTACTTGCATAATAATTTTGTTGGCTTTAGAAACAGATGCAGATAAATTCCTTTTTTACAATTATTGGCAATTTTTTCACAGTCTCACAATTTTAATTGGTACAAGCAAAATTTATTATCTACATGAAAGTCTGCCATTTGAAACCAACTGATGAAGCCATGTAGAATCCATGTATTGCAGATCCTATTTTAAATGCAAAATGATGGTGAAGTTTGTTGAAATACCATCCCATTATAACAATGTTAGATGATAATACGTAAAGGAAAGTGTTTTTATTCTTTTTCCTAGAGGAAGACCAAGTAGTTTTTCAAAAGGATTTTCAAATTTCCTTAAAAAGTCACAAAAATTATCCACAGGTTTGAATTCAATTGTTATTACTGTCGTTTCTGTACCAGGGAGTCTGTAGTTTGGTAATGTAACATATTTTTCTGAAGGAGTTGTAATTTGAAGTCTTAATTGATTTTTTCACACAATATTTAGTTTTATTGCATTGCAAAACTGGCTAATTTACCTCCTTTTGTACATCTAATTTTTGTATCTTCTTGAGATTTTTTACGCATGTTTGCTAATTTTTAAAGTATCCCAAGGGAAGTTGTTTTCCATTGACTGAGAAATCACTTTATTTCAGGTAGTGGACTTGTTTGTTGATGGATTTGAGTCTTTCATTATAGAAAATAACAGGTAAGAAGCAAATATGATTGTTTCTTAATTTTATTTTTAGATTGAATTCTCTGTCTCAATGCTTCTTTTATGAGTAAGTATGACAATGGGCCAGAGGTGGAAAATTTTTTTCTTTCTGGGAACCTAAGAATCTGGCTCAAAACTTTCTGCAAAATTTAGGGGGTAGACAAATAAAGTTTCTGTTTGTGCCTATATCTCTATACTTAGTTGATGTATAAAAGAGGCAAACTTAATTTTAAGTATGATACTTCTCATTTGAATGTTCAATTTGTTTTTTTTTAATGCTTAATTTGTTTTTTTTCTCAAAGTATTTCTATATAAGGTTAAATCGAATGCATAAAATTGTCAGGCAATCAACTTCTTAACTTAATGTGTCATTTAATATCGGAGATCTTGACTATTGTTCCGAAACAGTTATCCTCAACATATTAGATATGCCTTTACTTAATGCAAAAATGCACATAAGAACAAAATCAACTTTAGCTAGAAATTGATTCATTCAATCAATTGTGATGGAAAACCAAAATCAAAAGGAAAATCCATGCAATAATCTCAAAACATAGTTTCAGAAGAGTCAGGGGCAAAATCATTTGAATTGGATGGTGCATTTTATGGAGAAGGCTTAGCCTAATCTTTTGACAAGTGAGAAGCAATATGTGGTTGAAATGGAGTCCTAGCATGCAACAAATTAATTTAACCAAGCATATTAACTTATGATAAATACTGTTCACACCATGGTGCCAGAAATATTTTCTGTGAAAGTAGATTCCAGTCCCTATATAAATCTCAGTCTTAATCATGGTTTGTCTTAAAAGCTCAGCTGCTAAAAAAATTCTGATCGTGAGTGGCTGAGATTTCTGTGAAATAGTTAATGTAAATAAAGTGCTCAAAGAATTTCTTTCCAATGGAAAGAGACTAATTCCCACAGTCCTTTGGCAGCTCAAATTTAGCTGCTCACAGGCGTGTTGAAATAATATTTTCTGCTATTTTGACTTAACCTATATCACCAGATTTTTATATTTACTTTAACACTTCAAAAATTTTCTGTGAAACTTTCTGCTAACATTTTCATCTAGAAAAATTGTCCCACTCTACAATAGGCTGGAAAGACTATATTGCTTCAATTCATTGGCTTAATTAACCTATTTTCTTTTATATTTGGCAACTACCAATTACATTCTTTGAGCTTTAAAATTCATTTCTAAAACTGAGCAAGATAACATATGTTTATTACTTTTCTTGTTTTCATTGACACTCTTTCAGCAGTCCCCTTTGGCTACAACTGCTCCAATCAAGGTCAATTGAGCCAACTTTTTTCACTTTTCTTGTTATGTCACAAGAGCGGGTAGAAAAGTGATATTTTAAAACTGGAACTGTCAGTGAATGAAATATTATGATAAGTTTTATGTTTTGTTGAGTTTACACTAACGAGTAGATGTTTGCTATACAATTTCAAACAAAAGGAACAAGGCAAAAAAACTAAGGTTGAAACACTTCTATTATTTCTATTATTCTCAAGCGATATTACTTATGTTGTTAACCTGGGAACTTATTTTTTAGATTTATACTCTGTCTTGTTCCAATATCACGATCAATGTCTGATGAAACGTAAGACATCTTGATGGTTTTTTTTAATTTGTTCATTTAAATACTTTAAAACTGTATAGGATAGTATAGTGCCCTGAGATATTGGGGGGTTTTGTAGAAGTTCTTGTATTCTTAATGGATATCTTTTAGCAATTTGTATGTATTTGTGTATAAGTCATCTTGGGTTTGGTTAGATTGCTAGTATTTATCTATAAGTCACAAATATTTTCATTTGGAAATTTCTACTAAGTTGTTATTTGTCTTGTTATATTTTCCAATTTTTGCTTTTTCAAAGCCATGTTCAAATGATTTTACAGGGAAACCTTTTAATTTCTAGCCGAAAAAGTAATGTTAGCGGCAAAAGTCTTGATAGATAGCAAATAATCAAAGTTAAAAGTTAAAAACATCAAAATATATATATTATAAGTATTGGAAATTTCAAGAATGGGAAATGAAGAATCAAGTTGTAAGAAAATTAAAGTATGTAATTCCCCTGTACGTATTGATGTTTTCTAAGTAAGAACCTGTAAATTAATTTTGAATGACTTACTTGCTGTACAACCTGTAAATAGTCTTGAAGTAGTTTTTTAAAAATACAGTATGTCAAGACTGAAAACTCGATAGGCAGTTCTTTTAGATGTGAAACACAAAAAGCTTACTATCTTCCTATCTAGTCCACATCTTTCTTATCTCAACCAAATCAATGTAAAAAATAATATCAAACCATTTGGCCGCTTATCACATAATTATATTACAAACTCTTTTCTTATTACTGACAGAGTCTCGTCGAGCAAATTTTGTGAAAGCCTTGCCAAAGTACTTCTGGGAATTGATATGTTACAGGTAACTACCTGATTTGACATGTGTTACCACCATTTGCTAAAAAATTCTGTTTACTCACTCTTTCCTTCATTGCTTCCCCCTATTTTCTTTAATATTATTTTTAGCTTAAGCTGATGTTAAAAGATTTTATGGCTTAGGCCATAGGTGGGCAACCTACGGCCTGCGGACAAGAATCTGGCCCGGGAAGAGAATTTTTTGGGCCCACGAGTTGATAAAATCATATCCTTATTATCTTGGGTGGAAAGTATCATTTTCCGAGCAGGCACAAACATTAAATGAAACAAATCGACCCCACTGTAGTATTATTGAATTGAAATTGACATTTGTAATTATAATTATTATTCTCAGTTCCCATTTGCACAGCTTAATCTTCTGCTGGTACTCTCCAATGTCAGCTGTCTACAGCCAGTAAACTGAGGTTAAATTGTTTTATCTGGTAGCCTCTGCCCTTCTGTTTTTATTTTTTATTTTTCAGTTCTTTAAAGTCCGTCTCAATATTCTTGCTGTTCCCAGTAAAGCCGTTTTCTGCAGATGTTCTGTCTTTATTTGTATTCCCAACCTTTCTATGCACTGTTCAAATTGATACTAACAGCTCCAAGTACTCCAATGACTACCGTTACTATCTCTGCTTTTTTCATTGACCACTTTTTGTTGATTTCCCACGTTAAGTTATCATATTTCTCTATATTTTCCTCTTCCTTTGCACCAACACTATTATCTCCTGGGATGGCAATGTCAATAATTGTGCATTTTTTTTCTTTTTCTACAACAACCAGGGGTGGGACAAATATTTTACTTTCTGGGACCATAGAAAATGTTGAAAAAATTTCTGCAGTATATCAAAAACATGTGACAAAACAGAACGTGGAAACTCTTATTCCCACGGGATTTATTAATGAAGTAGCCAGTTAATTAGTTAGTCAGTGGTCAAGTTGAATGATAAAATACACTAAGGAGGATGAAAAAAAGTTTTATAATGTTCTAATTTTTAAAATGATGGGAAGGTTCTAAGCCACTTTTTCAAACTATATGTGTTCTACTCCATGCAAGGTAATTTGCTATTTTCATTGAGAAGTCTATCCGACACTTTTGAGTCTATGTGAAAATCTTTGAGATGGTCTGACAAGGATGCTCTATAGAAATGCCAGTTCTGTTCCTTCCAGTATCTATCATTGACTCCTCAATGTCCCTGTTGCAATGAGAGAGGTTGGGCCATTCACTGCAATGAAAATTTCTTTATTTCATATTTTCTTCTTCCATATTTCTGGTACCATCAAAATGATACTCATACATAGAAACCATTGACTCCAAAATCAACTCACATGACTGCTTGACACAAGATACAGCAATAGCCTGCATTACCATCTTTATGCCTACAAATAAAGTATTTGCAGGGTTGAAAAACTTTTTAATGAGCTGGAACACTGTGTAGCTTGATGTTGACAGCTGAAGTCTTTTCAAAAATTATCTGTATTGGCCTTTGAAGGCTTTCTCTGGCACAGAGGAAAGGGACCTCACAGGTGTTGCCAAAACTGCTTCCCTGAATTTGGGGAAGTATGTTTCAGCAATCTTTGTACTTCCTCCATCTGGCTGGTGTAACTTAACAGCAAATGCAGGCTGGTAAAAAATCACTTAGTGTTTTGAATCATATCATTTGATGCTTGATCAAACACATCAGATTTTAAACCACTGTGTATTTCTCTTGGGCAAACACAGTATTTGCTTGTTTGATGTTGCTTCAGAATCAGGTTTCATCCTCACGGTCAGAGACTGACTTTGTGTTTCATTTTGCAAGCCAGCAGCTTGAATCCCACACTGGGAGACAATAAGTATTCCCCTGATTTCATTCTTTTCTTTCAAGCCTTCTTTGTCTGCTTGGTTTAATGGCCACAAGCACCTCTGCTTTCTTGATTCTGGTGCCAGTGATTGCTGTGGTCATCTAAGCACTCCTCCATTTTAGGAAGAACATCAACAGCTTCCATAAAAAGCTCCAATCTTTCATGTGGCAATAGGTGAACCATTTGAGCAACATTCAATATCAAGCCAAATTGCCCATATGCACCACCTAGACCAGACAGTGTGAGCAGGAAACAGGTTTTTGGTATCTTCTCCTTAAGCTCTCATGCCTTGTTTGCCTTTTCCCTCACTTTTGAATTTGCAGGTTCTGTCCCTGATATGTTCTTCACCCCATCTAAGATTTGTTCCTCCAAGCAGGTCATTACTGCTGGGAACTCATGATGTATGTTTTTATATACCTATCTTCTGCTGTTGGCAAATCTTGTCTCTGGAAACCCCACTAAACTTTGCAGGTTAAGTTTAGTGCTGTAGCTGCAACAAGCTTTTCATAACTGGCTCCCCAGTTAAATAGGGTAAATAGGTTGCTGGCAAATGTGTTTGTCTTCCACAACCCATGAAAATTCTTTCTTTTTGCATGTGTGTGTCTATAAGTACATTTTTGTGCAATGTGTCATAGCTGAACAGTATGTCCCCATCATTGGTTCATAAAGATAATTGAAGTGCTTCTGTATACTACAGTGGAAGTAGACACCATCAAATAAACCCCTCCTATTTGACAAGCTGCAATGTAAAATTCATCAAAGCCAGCTTTCATGTTCTGGGTGAGTGCTTTACCATCAATTCCATGTTTTACAATAGGCTGCCCACCGCTGATAATCTCAATGAGATTTCAGCAAGGAGATTCCAATTTTCATGCCAAATTATTTTCTGCTTTTTGTTGGCTTATCCAAAACAAAAAAACACAAGTTTCGAGACTAAGCAGAACAGATTGCCAACATTACTGCACATGAACAACAATGATATAATATTCTCACTGAGATTTTAATTTTTTCAGTTCTCATTTTTTTCTTTCTTTCAGACTTTTCCATCCTTGATTTTTTTCATTTTCTTTCATTGCCATTTCATTTTCTTTCTTTCATTTCTGGAACCGTTGGTCCCGTGGTCTGATACTTTTTCCATCCCTGACAACAACTATATCTGGTTTTCGGCCCTCTATGTAATGATCACACTGGATCATAAAATCTTGTGGAGAATGCTCATACCAGTTAGCTCCTCGTTTTAGGTCGTGTCTTCGACATAATGTCCAAGCACAAATCTTGCAACATTATCGTGCTTTCTTTTATCACCTCTTTGAGCAGGTTTTTCACATTCACTAATTATGTGGCCTATGCTTTCTCCTTTTCTCCGCACATTCGGCAGAAAGGTCATTCCACGGTCTTATCTATATTGAACCTAATGTATTTTGTTCTTATTGCCTGTTCTTGGGCAGTACAAATAAGGGCTTCTGTCTCTACTACTAAATTGCTCTTTTGTAGCCATCTACATATCTTCTTCTCATTCTCCTCTCTTTCTGTTGTCTCCTTTCTTGTATTGTTCTTTAGTTTATACATTTATAAAACATGTCTTATACCTTTCTATAATCGATCCAGGCCATATCTTAATTGGTGCGTCTTCTCTTACAATCTTGCAGAACCATT
This sequence comes from Rhopilema esculentum, assembly GCF_013076305.1. The sequence goes on from NW_027019299.1 coordinate 10,981,973, forward strand.
CTGTAATTGATCTTTAGTTGCCCATTATTAGTATTGTTATTATTATTTTTGTTATAATTATCACATTAAAATACTATCGTATTTGTTTTTCCTAATTTGCTCGCTTGAATAAAAGTTTTCAACGATCTGCCCCACTCTCCAAAAAAGTTGCCCACCCCTGGTTTAGGTCATATAGTGTTTTTAGCATTTGTGTCAAGAAATCTTCTTTTGTTTTAAGGCGAGATCTTAAGACTTCTTTGTCTAATGATGTTGGTTTTAAGTTTTAATTGCTCAATTATATCGAATTTTGCAATACGCATGAAATTGTGGGAATCGTTATCGAAATGTTCACATGCCGGTATGACATTTGTTTTTCGGGGTCCTGTCGATGGTTTTCAATTCTAATGGTGAGTGGGTTTTCTGACTTACCCACAACTTTAATTTACATTTCACGCAGTGCATTTTAACTTAGGTTCCTCCTATTCTAAACTCCAAAGCTTATAATGTTAATATGTATTTGTAGTACTTCATGAACACAAAATAAAAGCAGTCACATTAAAACATATTATTATTTTCTGTTGTACAGGCATGGTAGAATGTATGCTTCACATCTACTTTTTGCAAATTTCGAAATTAATTATTTTTCTATCTTAAGTATTTAGAAGCTATTTCTCTTAACTTATACCAGCGAATCGAAGTTCGATCTGTAAATTACAGTGAAATCAGTAGTAGTGCCCTTTGCGTCAATGACCAATGAATTAATAGGATTTTTGTACGTCAGTCAAACAGCAAGTATTTCAGTATTTCACTATTTCATGTCAAACGATGCTTGATTACCGTTATTGTAAACAATTTTTGGTATGTTTTGTCTTTTTTCTATTAATTTGTATTGTCAATCTTGTTTTACAAAGCTTAATTTGTTTTAGGCAAAAATTATCAATTGCCTAATTGAGAAGCTCGCACTATTGTCGTACAAGGATGGCTCGGTCAGTTGTAATTATCAAGGACGTAACTTGGACATTGCTCAGTTGATAATTAATCAATTTAGGTGGATGAATCATATTGTTGAAGAAAAAGTGAGTATATTTGATGATATCTGTTAACTACTAGAATGACATCACGTAACAGATTATTGGCGCTGTAATCAACTTAGACATTAGTGAAATTGCAACTAAGACATCTAGTTGAATCCTTTTCTTTTTTCTAAATCTTTTTTCAAAAGAATCCATTTTTAAATAGGGGTGGTATTAGCTCCAGTTCGAGTGTTTTTTGGAAAGTCGTGATTGTTTTGTGTAAAAAATTGAACCATTTTGTTTAAAGGTTAATTTTATGAAATTTCGAATTGCTCTTCAAAGGTATTGTATTCCAAGCTGTTTGAGGTGATTTCAGTCTCGGAATTAGAAATACAGAGAATGCTAATACTTTGCTTACCCGATCTAATCAGTGACTCGAAACACGCGGAAGTGTGCCAACAGCTAATGTAAGTATTTTGAATTGTCCCTGCTATCGTTAGTTCAATTTCATTTTCCCTTATATGTAATAATTGAAAGTTAAGATCAGTTTAATAGGTAATTTCATTAAATTTGAAAATGATTGCAATCGGTAGAGTTTATTACCCCTCGATTCTTAAAGCATTGCCTTCGACTAATTCCATTAAAAATGAATTTTTAATCTTGCATTAATATACTCAGTCGCATAGGACAGTAGCGTAAAATGTGTTTTCTGTTTTCAATTAGGACTTCCTAGATAAAATAGCAGTTTTGAATGAAATGCCTATTTTTTTGCAGGGAAATACTGCAGCAAAATTCACAGCTCACAGCATCAGTGATCGAAGCATTCACTAGTCTAAATCTCGCTGGATCTTTGCTCACAGAGGTGTGCCTTCTATATTAGTGGTTCGCTCCATTTTTAAAGAAATGTATATCTCTCATTTCTTTACGCTCAAGTAACAGATTTTTAGAATGCCAAAAGGTACACATCAGCTGTACTTTTCTAGTTTCGGTTGATATGTTTCGAATTTAACAAGTGAGTAGGAAACAGCCAATCCAGTATTTTGATATATCGAACGGTGAAAATTGAGTGAAAATTTGGCATAAAAATGCTTTTATCAGAGTCATCTATCAAAGATTGAAATGTGTTAAATGATTGATTTTTAAGTGCTTTCTTAATTTATAGGGCCTAGTACTTTTAGCTATTTGAGTAAATTAAATTTGATAAATAAGGTATGAAATTTATATATACTAATATACTTGCTTTTTGAGTAAACGTTTTCTTTAGGTTGTTAACTTTCTTTTGAGTGAAGTTCAGCACAGTGCTCACAGAAAGTATGTTAAGCAAGTTACCAGTCCTCCTAGCATAAAATAACACCAAAATATAACAGTCAAAATTAAAAAATACATCTATATATTAACAAAGCATTTTACTATATTTATATTGCACTCTCTGACGGCTAGAGTTTAAATCGTACCCGTGTAAGGCTAGTATGCACAAATGCCTTTTTCAAAATAATTTTGTTACTGAATATATTTAGATATGAATTATAAAAAGGGAACAACCGATGACTGATTATGGGGATTGCCTTAAAGCAAAATAATTTTCAGAGGAATTTTCTTTGATAATTTTGTTCATATGGAAATCATACATTTATGGCATCAAAGCCATCAGGTATGTCCATATCCAGACACTAGACGCTGGATGTGAATTTAATTTTTGAATTAACCATTATTTTAGAGTTTCCTTGACAGATTAGCCATCAACCCTACTTCGAGAATATAAGAATTGCTAGAATGATCTGATAAACGCAAAAGAGAAAAGTACATATTCAAAGAATTTCAACATTTGCACCAATTTTACATTGGTAGGCATGTTGCCAATGAAGTTGTTATAAGTTTACGGTGAACTAGATCTGGTTTTACGAAGCCAAATAAATGTGGTGATTCTTTCATTTCACTTGACTGTATCAATCATTTCGTGCTGATAAACAATTTTATGAAGTTTGATAGGCACCTGCGCCCAAGTACCAAAATTAAAGTGTTCAAATTTCACATATTTCACGTCACAGATTAAGTTAACTGCTGTGGATCTCCATGCTTCGTTTGTTTTTCAATGCAAGGATGATAAATTGGCAAGAAACCCTTGAAAGAAACCAGTTATAAATAAACTTTTTTGTCACATATAGGCTTGTCACCTTTTTTGATTTCAGGTTCGTCAGTCCGTCTTGGATATTCTAGACTCCGCGAATATGGAAGATTGCCCTGCCTGTGTTCGATTCATACTGCAGTCCATTGGCGACGAAGACTGTGTTCAGGTTTGCCATTGTTGACTGTGAGTCATTTACATTCTCGCCAGCAAGTAACAGCACTCTGTCTAACTCGACTATTTTCTGACATAACTATGTTTGAAGCAGATATATAAGTCTTCGTTCATCTACTCATTCATTGCCATTATACGAAATATGTGATTTTTATCATTTTCAGACAGTTATCGAGTGCCTCCATTTGCCAAGCAGTTGAAACTGACAAACATAAAATTTACCGTAACTCTCTCCTGCAAATTTTGTTTAATCCGCTGCAATATTTTGCTCTCATTTGCATACAAATTCCAATTACATATATTGATTAAAGTAATTTTGGTGAATTTCAGCAAGTTTTATTTTCGCCCCAAAAGAACCCATCTAGGAGTCTTGTTTAGAAGGTCTCTTTATCGCAGTAGGTGTTTTTAGAATGTGACTGTTCATTGCTTTTTAAGGTAATTGGTGCTCTAAGATCAAGGTTGGTTTTTGAAGAGGAAAATCTTTATAATGCTCCAGGCTTTTGCTCAACCGCCAGGTACTTGCACGTCCATTCTTGAACCTAGTCCAACTTTTTGGTTTTATTTTCACGTTATGTAATGTTTATTTAATGCAGGGCATTTTATCTGCAACTTCACAATCCTAGTTACAAGGCTTCTGGTTTTTTATTTTTATTTTTATTTTCTAGTGATTTTGGGTTTAGAATTGGAATCGATAAAACTCCTGTTACTAGGCAATTAATACTACCAGATGTCCTGAGACAAATGACTCTATTTGAATTAAAGCTTTGTTCAAACAGCTGGCTGCAGATATGTCAATTCTTACGCCTAGAATCTTTTCATTACTCTTGTTAGGGAGAAACAACAGGAATGCAGAGATAATGAATCCCTAATTCTTGACTTCATAAAGCTTGCAATCCGTTTTCAAAAGTCAGTTGCAAGTGGATGGTTGAAGGTTTGTATTTAATGCACAGCTCTTGCGCGATAAGTTCATTTGCAACAAACCAATAAGCTGCTTCCAGCTTATAATAAGCTTGTAATGGTGTAATAAGCTGCTTTCAGCTTGTTCCACTAGCCTGGGATACTTTCACCAACTCTCTGTTCATACAGCAGCACCCCCTTTTTTAGCTGACTGCTACCCCATATTCAATTAATTGTAAATAATTTGTTCACCTTTGGTTTTTTATGTACTCTTAAAAAAACTAAGGCTAAAAAAGGATACGCGTGATTACAATTTTGAGAAGTCATAGCCAAAGTTTTTTGCAAATTATTGTGCACTGGAACTGTCATAAGCTTGGTATGCCTACTCAAAAATGATTGATCTGTTATCTCAAATATACTTTGTCCGCCAACCAAAAATGGATTCAAAATCTTCTTAAGAAATAAAATTGGAGAAATTGTAGAAAACTTGTTAGTAATTCTCGAAAGAAATTTAAGAAGGATGGTAGGGAGCTTTCTTTTGGTTGTTTCTGGTGACAAACATCAGAACTAAGCAGAATGTGCAAAGCAAATATCGGTCTGAATTTTCTTTATTTGCTTCATTGCGAAACAGTTGTTTCCTTTCAAGTTTGAATTGTTACTTTTTCATCGCAATATGTAATGCTGTCATTGCCTTTTGTTTGCAAGTTTATTTTGATTTCCGTTTTAAGTAGCTAGGTTGAATACGAGATCTAGGATACAAAACCCGTTTCTTTCGGGCCTTCTTAGCATGTCGAAGAACTAACTCAATGCGTAATTGCAAACATTTATCTTCTAATTCCATCATTTGATTTGTTCTTAGGTTATTGAAAGTGTTAATGACCCTGCGCAAAGCAAAGTAAGTTCAATCATCTACATTCCAAGACGTTGTTATTATTTGCTTTATATTTTAGTTGTAATTTTTAATTGTGTAATTGTTATACGTTCTGTACATTACTTACAAACAACTAATTGGTAAGCAATGGTAAGCAATGGTTGCAAACTACAATGCACTGTTTACATTGATTTTTGTCCTGTAGATTCCTAAAATGTTTGCCAAAAATCATCGTACACTACATTTGTTTTTCTTTGTTTCATAATGCACCTCCTTGCACCACACAGTTTTTGTAGGAGAGAGGGGGCTCGATATCAGATTTTTCAACGGAAACAGTTAAATTTCTTAAAATAACACTCAAGTAGCGGCGAGTTCCGAGGACTTTTGGAAGTGCTTGTAGTTCGAGAAGATGCTTAACCTTCAGGATATTTTTAGTTTCAGAAGTACATTATATTTTTGTTTATGAATTGGTCTTGAAAGACAATTTTATATATACATTGAATTGTGTTCGAATCGAACAATGGTTATATTTTATCGATCCATTGATGTTGCCAACGAGCTATTTGCCGTTACAATAGTCATTTTCCTACCAATTTTTTTTCTTAATTTCAGATTGTAGACTTATATGTATTAGTTGTCATTCACGGCATCAGCATCAAGAAGAAGTCGGTTGAATCTTTACTCAGGCAAAAGCTCAAATCGAATGCATTAAGCAAAGCTCTGGTGACGAAAGCATTCACCTCTCATAGTCAGGTATCAATATCCCTTATTGAAAATACCAATACGAAAATTTGAATCCCTTTTTTTGTTGACTTAATGTTTTTGCGCACGCCACTTTGATTCTAGTACTCAAGTATTACATCTCAATATTTTCAAACTAAATCTTTATCGGTTTTGCTGGAAAATGCTTTTTGTTATAAAGTTTAAGTGGGTGCAGATTGATATATTTTTTGAATTTTTGACCAAAAATGTGAGAACGGAGTCTTTGGTGCGTATGGAACTCTACATCTTGTACGGAAATGCTTGCTCCAGTTCTTGTTGATAACTAAACTTGGTCAACTTAAAGGCATGTCGTGCGAAAGATCATTCTCACACTAATTTGCTGATGATTTGATCAAAAATTCACTTTTGCATTCTAATTTCTTCATCTTAATTTTGTCCATGTTGCCGCGAGTTTGGACCAAAGTCGGAAAAGGTTCTGTGTTTGTGGGAGAGCAAACTATTCATTTAAAATTTTTTGCTCCGTGGTAGTAGGGAAGATAACTTCGATCAAGGAGTTGGACTTGTTAAGGATCCAGACTTTGAATTCCTGACTAACCTCTAAGGAAGTTTATTTCATCTCACAATTTTATAAAAGTATCTCTGGTCAATCTTTTAACTTGAATTATATCACTGTTTGTAGCAAAGAAACGATGTTGTTTTGAAATGTATGTATCTCTCCAATTGCTGCTTTAAAATATGGATTTGTCTGTTCTGCCACTGCACAATGCTTTTCTGCATAGACGACAGAGTGACAGAGACACCTCATTTGTATCCTTAAAATTAAACGACGTCCAGAAAGTTCAGATTGATCCAAGAAATTTTGCTATCAATAAATCCAAAAGATGCCTAGGATCTTGACCCTTACTCACAACGTTCTGCCCTACAATCCATCTTTCTGTAGCACAGTTTGTAACTCCTCATGGGAACCTCTCACAAGCAGTCACAGTTTTGCGATTTGGAAATGAATCGAATAGAAGGAGTGACAAAAAATAAGTCACGAGTGTGAGAAGTCCCTTTTATTCGCGGGTGAAACATTGGAAAAGAGGCAATGCAGAGGAGAGGTGGATATCAGTGCACTAGAAGTGTTCAACAGGCAAAAGCAAAAATATGTTCGGAGCACAAAGAAATAAAGAGAACAACTTTCGAAAGGGAATAAAATCATACAAATGATAGAGGATAAAGATAATTTGCATGGATGATGAAATGCAGGGTTATTTTGAATTTAGCTGCTATTGTTATTTTTATTATTATTATTAGAAAATTTTATAAATCTAAAACTGAAAATAAGAACTTAAGTACAATTACGATTTCAGCTAAAAACCTATTTACAATGAAATGGAAAAAATAAAGAAAAATAAAAAAAAGTAAAACTCATTTTTTTATTAAGAAATGCTGCTTTTAAAGGTGGCCAGGTCGGGTGCACTCTTTGATTCAAATGGTAGGCTGTTCCACATTGACGATTCCCTATAAGAGAAACTTTTTTGCCCATTTGAGGACATCTTCGTCGGCAACTTAAGGTCAGTAGAAGTATTCCTTAGATTATACGAAGAGTTAGTCGAGTTTGAAACAAATAAGTAGAAAAGATATTGTGGTGCAAGCCCATTTACAGATTTGAAAACCAAAGTTTGTGTTTCAATCTGAATTAGCTCTTCGATTGTTTTCCAGCCCAGCGTTTCATATAGAGGTTTACAAGGGGCGTTATAATTGCTGCCAGTGATTTTTTAGCTGCTCTGTTTCGAAGTTTCTGTGATTGATGGATTTCAGAGCATAGATTCCAAATCTTTGATTGGCTGAGCGACCAAAATTCTCCATACTCTATTAGCCAATCAGAATTCAAGAATATGACAACAAACGTGTCTCGCAGCTAGATTTAGGCCTGTTTTGGACGGTTTCACCACTACCCACAAAAAATAAACGTGTAAAATGTGCTGAAAGATAACCTAATTTTTTTTTAAAAATTGAATCTTTAATAAACTTATGAAAAAACTGCCGTTGTACTCAGTCAAAATCCTTCCGCGATCGTCAGTTACGAAGGCTTGAAACTGTCCCTTTCAAACCCTCATAATAATTAGGGGGAGGGATAACATAGAAATTACAATTTTTAATTTTTAAAAGTTGTTTTATCCACTTATTTAACAAATATGAGCTTACCTTTACAAGCCACTTTTAAAATCTTTTCTTGTCGGCATTGATGCTTGTGTTACTGACGGAAAAAATCGCTAAATTCGACTGAGAGAAAATGCAGTTCATTTTTCTCTCAAAATAACTACAATTGTACAATTTCTTTTGCACTCAGGTACTTTATATCTGCATTTTAAAGGCTTTAAGATCGACGAGAAGCTCACTTCCACAGATGTTCACTGCCACGGCCTTGTAAAAGCTGACTACACTACTTGATGAACGTCCAAGCACAATCTTGAGAGCGCCCAGGCAATACTGTAAAAGTCTAAATAGCACTAAAATAAAGCCAAATTGTCCAACTTTTATGATTTTGATTTCAAAGAGTTTCACAACCAACGTATCTAATCTGGAAGTCAGACTAATAGCTTCACCAACTGACAATTAACTAGCAAAAAATTGATTAATCAAAAGAACGCTGACTAAAGCACATGAAACGTCAAGGGATGTATGCTTTGCAAGGCTTCAACTTCCCTGGCTGGGAGGTTTTGCCCGAGTGCCCTCAGACATAGTCAATGCCTGAGACAAATACAAAGCAAGCAGAGAAAGATCATCTATAACTGGCAACAGCTGTTTAGCTTGATGTGAGGCCTTCTTTCTATTGACTCTAGACCAGGAGTGTAGAGCTAGAGGAATCGGGGACTGAGTTCCCCATACTAATGCCGAAAATTAGCCAATTTTTTAATTTTCCTGCTGTTATTAGCAACACTATACGCATCTCTGATTTTTTGTAGCAACAAATAAACGAATTTTTGTGTACGAAGAAATCTTCTTATTTCGACGTATCATAACTGTCTACAACAGCATCTAAACAGTACCTGTATTCTTCGTACACAGTGACAAGATACCTACCTTTACCTTAGGACTCCATTGGTAACATTCTCAATAGGCAAGCGGCACTGATTGGTCAACCTCAACAGTCATGTGCTCGCGTTTCTGACTGGCCTATTTCGATCCACAACTGGGTATATTTATTTCGGAATCATCGATTTTAACCCCTAAGTACTTCGTACTTTGAACAGCCTCCAATGCGTTTGAGCGTATGTACAGATTTAGTTTGTCTGTTTGGTGTTTAAGAGCAGCATGCTTTTGCTACATGTGGGAATTTTAAAACACTAAACTAGTATCATTTATGTTCTGGCCAGTGGCGGGGTGGCTATGTTTTCCCTGGGGTGGCCAACTAGATTTTTGCGCCCTATCTATGATTATACCCAGAATACCAGCTTCAGAGTAAAATGAAGTAGAGCAAATTTTTGCTTCGGGCTCCTTAGTTTTTAACCTTAGTCCATTACGCAACTGCTTATGGGCGATTTTATCAACCTAGTGTCATTACACTCCTAGTGTCCTATTTTTTTTATAAGAAACAAAGGTCGATGTTGAGTACTCCAGTTTCTTAATGTTCTGGAAATTTCAATACTCATTGTTTCTTACGAGTTTCTTAATTATGATGTCATGAATGATGTTATGAAATGTTCGTGACCTTTTTTATCACGTTAAGAGATTCGCTTCCGTTTCTTTACTGTATTTAGATGTGAGAAGTATATTTTTAGCTCTTAGTCTGGTCGAGTTGTGGCTTGACCTAGAATTAAATGCTACATTAGCAAACTTTACACCATTCGAATCAAAATTTAATGAAGAATAACATACTGAGAGCCTCATGCTGAGGTCTTTGGGCAAAAAAAGTTATAACCGCTAGTTTGGATGGGGGTTTTGTCAACAATTTGTGCGACTTTCGATATTTAGCTGCGAACCCTTCTGTTAGATAGACATTATATACCTTGAACTGCATATTGTAGACGGCTCAAACTTTGCACCAATACTTTGGAATATGTCACGCTTAATCCGATAAGTTTAAAAATAACCTGATGACGTCATCAGTGACGTCACCACTATCGAACATATCGGGGCTAGTACTAATGAAAAGTAGAAATCGTAAAGCCAAGGTTTTCAACGCTGGAAATGTAGCCTAATAAGTAGCTACTGATAAAAAATATCATAAAAATTCAAAGATGTCTGTGGCACCATCATTGTCATGATCTTCCAAAACGGATATGGGTTTTGCTTAATTTTAACAATCTTCACGGTGGCAGCTTCTGCATGCTGTTACACAAGTCAGGCCGTTCTTCCGGCAAGAGCACGAAAGGGTTCCACATGGATGCCTCGTATTCATTTTGCATTTGCAACGAACAACCTGAAGCAGCCATTCTGGAGCAGGATCAAGGTCGGTTTTGATTGGTGTCATAATACCGTCTTCCATTTTCCATCCCCAGTCTTGCGGGTTAAGACAGCAAAGGTGTAAATGCTTCTCCTGTGATACCTGGAAGTTAAAACAATTTTTGGGAATTGATTTCATATTGTGAATGTTTCATCATGAGAACCAATATATCCATATCTTCTGCCATCACAACAACACATCTACCAGTTTCTGCGTACTCAAGGGCAGTCTTCACAATTGAGATATCCGCGTCTCCATTACTTTGAACTGCGACAAACCTTTCCCTCTCTAACCGAGTACAAAGCAACTTAATCAGCCTATCCTTGTTATCTATGTCCGCCAGAAATGCTTCCCTGCTACAAGTAACTTTTGAGCTTTCAGTGATTTCAATGCTTGCTATTTCTCATTGGACGAAGATGCTCCTGACCTTTTGTTGACATCCTGTCTAAATATCCATCAAAAACAACGTTTACGCTAATGTACTTCCCAAATCTGTGCATTATAAATGCAATGTACTGTTCAAGCAATTCAGACAGTGGCGGCGCCAGCTATTACAGAGTGGGAGGGTAATGGGCGTGGCCAGTATGACCACGCCCCTTTTGCCTCGTTCCAGTGATTCGTCCCTTTCCTTGGGAAATTTGAGCTACCCCTACCCTGCGCTTTTTAATCCATTTTTAGAAGAAATATATAGACCATATTTTCAGAAAAGTGGGGAGGTAATTACCCCCCCCCATACCACCCCTTGGCGCCGCCACTGATTTCAGAATACGTTGATTTTGGCCAGTGGACTTTGTGGAGCAATGCATCACCATCAACCACGCAAACGTCATTTGTAGTCGGGATAATTGCATTCTCTGTACCCAGTAAGTGATTTCTAAGAACAGCTTTAGTCGATTTTCTCATCATACCTTGTTTAAAGAGAGACGTCGGCTCTGGAGTTAGCTCATAGCAGAAGTTTTCAGGAAACGTTATTTTGGAAGTTAGCCAAGGCAGTCAAACGGCTAAATTTTCGTCTTAGGTAAGAGATCTTCAAATGTTTGAACTCTTTCTTTTCACTTGATGCTCGCATCTTCCATGTTCCTGTTATCAAGTTGGTTTTGAATATTTCGTCCAACATTCTCTGCTTCATCACAGTTTACTCGATCATCAGCAATCAAGCCAGTTGAAAGACTTTTAAGATGTTGCCCGTCTTCACCAAAAGGGTTGTGGAGATCAAACCATTCTTTGATTAACGTAAGATCTTTATTGTCTGGAGGCACTCTGCTTGGGCCTAACTGAACATGCTGTTCACTTGTCTTCCTATATCCGCCAGTCAATTAAATCATTGCATTTTGTATGTCTGCACACCTATGCATACTTCCGATCCATAACTGGCGAGTAGATTCCGAAATACCTCTTCCTCGCGTCAGACCACCGTAAGCCTGGTCTGATCCATCCATAAGCCTGATCAAAATCGCTCACTGCGCCTGATAGTGTGCAGATTACCTCTTGCAAACTGATCATAGGCCCACGGATGAAGGCTTTCCAAATCAAGCATGTCTTGTAGTTGCAATCTTGCACATTTTGCATAGTTAACATGGGCTGTAGCAGCGAATAAGTTCAGCATTTTGTTCAAAGACACCAAATGCAAGTTCCAGTCGCCAGTTCTCTCCGCACACATGGTTCAAGCATTGAATCGCACCATTGAATCGGAAAGAGGCGGCGCCACGAAATTGAATCTGGGGTTGGGCTAAGAATCAAGTTTAGTGACATAGGAGAACCCACCATGATTGGGTCCGACGCGGAAGAAAATTTTTGAAATCATCTTTTGGAATCGCTAGAGATGCATCTCCCAGACTAAAATTTAACAAATTACTATACCGCTCAGAATAGATAGTTTAACGATGCTCAAAAACATTGATTTTTTTTAATTTTTAGAAAAAATTTGGGAGGGGAGGATTCATGCGTTGGGGAAAGTAAGAAAGGGTGACCCTTGGTTCAGAGTGCAGGTGCACATCGATGTTGATAACAAGAAGCTGTTGTATTGGTTTGCCCGGGTGCATTCCATGTACTTAGGCCCGAAGATCTTCGGCATACACTCAGATTTTTTGGCGTTCCGAGTGCAAACTAATAGGAAACATTTTTGTCACACGTAAAATCTTCGTTAGTTGGCGTGCGAAACATGAAGCCAAGTACATAATTACCATGAAAACATCTGACACAAATGTTGATTGGTTCATGGCAACGCAACGTGCTTCGAGTGTAGAATCGCATGTTTTATAAGATTGATTTACCGTGTACGATCAGTTTTGATGTTCCTAGCCAAATATTACAGGCAAACAATTTTGGCGCCTCCTTATCTCCATTTGCGCCCATATTCAGGAGGGGGCATTGCCCCCTGGCCCCTCTGCCACCACGCAACTGGTTCTGGCATATCAGGTGATCAGACAAATATCTATTCAGCCAATATGCTTTTAACGCGAAATGCAGCGATTTTAGGTAATGCTGCCCCATGCTTACATATATAACACTAAAGTTCTCTATCTTTGATCTTATTGTTAGCAAATCCTTTCCAACCCAATCCGTCTTTTATGCTACAAATGATTGCTTTTTAACCATGGTAGCTATACAGACTATATAAACGGTAGACTTTCAAGAGTTTCAGTATCAATAGAGGAATTCCTTTTTTAATTTTTTCTTTCTAACGATGAAAACATTTTCTAAGACCAATTGCCCCATGGCTCCATGACTCCTTGGCCCGATACTTTTCCACCCCTGTTTAAGGACTTGGTCAAAAAACTTATTTAAGGTGTATTGGCGTCATTTCCTAAGTTAATCCCAGCTTTCTTTAAACGTCTGTTTAGTTGAAATGTATCCATTTCATAACAATTTTCCATTAATTATTTGCGTTTTGCTTTTTAGGCATTTATAGACCTATTCAAGGATGTATTATTAATTGCTGAGACGTTATTTAGGTCTCCAGAAATCGTCATCTCAAACTTCGGGTCCAAAATCTACGAACAAGCCTTTGTAAATTTCGATTCTTACTGTCAACAGGTGTGTGTTTCTCTTAAGCTCTTCAATGGATTCGTGTTTGTTATTTTAATACCTGCAGAATTTATCCCCATTTTTTTTAACAAAAATGGTCAAGAAGACAATAGAAGGCAAATTTTGTTTTCAGTAACAATGTGACACATTTTTTTCTTAAATTGTCAATACTTTGTCTTCCAGGAGAACGGTACTGCAATAAATTATATACTCCGTAAAGATTTATCGTAATAATGAGGTCAAGAGAAACTTCAATTTAACAATTCTTTCCATTTCGAAGTCACTTCACTTTTAGGATGTATGCATGAAAGGAATTTTAGATGAATGAGGTTGGTATAAGAAACGTTTCATTGAAGACAGACACTGAGGCAGGATTAGTTACAAATCTTCTCGAAGAATGCATTAATACTGGAAAAACCTGTATTAGCCATCACCGTCCCTCCCTTTTAAAACTGAGCATCAAAACCGGTGAAAACAAGAAATTTGCAAGATACATAAGCCGCCCCAATTCGTACCAGTACAAGTAGATCCTAATTAGAATGTTTTGTTTCATGGGGATTAAGTGAAATCTTTCACTATCTTTCAGGAGGTTATCGCAGCGTTAGTAACACACATAGGAAGTGGACTTGAAAATGACATTGAGTCAGCGTTTGATGTTCTTAGCCAATTGGTTGAAGCACATCCAAATAAAATGGCACCGTTTGCAATTTTTTTAAAGGTTAGCATTGGCTTTTATTTTTGATATTCAATTGAACAGATTTTTATAAAGCTTATTGATTATTGAGTTAACCGTATATTGAATTTTATTGATGTTATTTGTCAACATTTTCAGTATTAATATATAGATGTACGCATAGTAAGATATACTTTTGTTTTGATTTGCTTTTTCACATGCCTCTATATGTAAATGTTTTTCATTTCAGAGAAGTGCTAGAGGATCTTGGTAATCAGTTTTTTACAGTAATTGTTCCCAAGTACTAAGTTTTCATGCGTAACTGATTGCTTCTAGGGTATACTGGATCATTTGAACAACCTCACAATCTCTCAAATGCGCCGCCTATTTTCAATGATAAGTTCCATTGTTATTCAGCATACGAAATCAGGAACCGTGTTTGAGGTAAGTGCTGTGAAAAACGGTTTAAACAGACTTACTTGTAATATTAGAGCAATTCCTACACGTCAAACGGTTAGTGCTTTGCATTGAGGTCTAGCAGTCTATACGACCGTTTCCAGTAGGGAGCTACTTCAGGTCCAAGTGGGAGCTACCCCAAACAGTATGCTGAAGATGCATCAAATATTGGGGGTTCCCTTACATGCATGCTCGTGATTTCGAATACTGAGTCAGGTGGGATGTAACTGAAGTATACAAGTAAGGTGCTTTTTATATCAAGAATACGTAGGTGATTTTTAAACCGACTTCGCTTGAATGCTTTGAATTGTGTACGCTAGCGACCAGATCTTCTAAAATTGTTTTCATTAGAACTCTGAAAATTTCAGAGATTTAATTACTTTGCTTTTAATTTGTGGAGTTACCCTTGCCATTTTGTGAAGTCGAACTTGCTTGAGCAAAGGGGAGAAATGGACTGCCATCCTAAAATACTTTTCATTAGTTTTAGGGAAAAGGAAGTGCTATTTCTTCGCCAATGTTTTTCTCTATGATATTCTTTTATTTGTAAAATATAAGATACCAGTTCCAGTCGTCAGTTGTAGCTAGTTTTTGAAGTCGAAAACCTTGCTTATAACGATATGCCCATTCGGTTTGCTTCATTTCAGCTCTCAAGGTATATTTGCTTTTAGGACGATATGCATATTCTTATTCGGAAGAGAATGTCAAATCCATCGTTAAAGTAAGTTATTTTTACCAGAAATCTTAAGCTTGTGTTTGTAGCATGTTTTCAAATCTTCACGATAGTCCTTTCATTTTGCATGTTAGATAGCTAATTGTGTCTTTTACTCAAGCTTTTTTAATCATTCTCGTATTTCACTTGATTTTTCTTTCATGTTTTCTTTTCAATATCAAGGTGTTAGTTTGAGATCCACCCATTTCATACTTGTATGTCATTAGCCTCACATCCACCGTTTCTAATTCTTTCTTATTTATGATGCCATCGTTCAATGTCTCTTTAGCGTCCTAATTCTTATCATTTGGATTAAACTAAATGATATTGAGGTAACCACGGTCCTGGCTGAAACAAAATGTTATTAATGGCCTATTGACGTTGGCATTATAACTAACTACAGAAAATCCACTCGGAACCTCATTTTACCGAAATCAGTTTCAGAAATGTTCTAGTTACGTGTTGATTTTGGTTTGATCACGTCGCCCTCGTTTTTTGCAAGCATGTTCTGATCACGTTGCGCTCGTAGTGCGGGATCATGTTCTGACCAAAATATCCACTTGTGTTTCGATCATCTTATGTTGTATTTTGCAATCATTTTCAGGTCACGTTATTTGTTCATGTTGCTATGAACTGCTCATTCAAAACTAAGATACAAGTATTAAGTGCGTGCAGTAACTTTGATTCTAGTTGTTTAACGTTGCTGTTAGGGACATTATCAAAATTTTATCTGGGTTGGACTTTTATAAGCATACATCTTTCGATTGCTTTTCCAGGAACAAGAGAATCGGCATCATTGGTTCCGTCATGATTGCAGCTAGTATGTCAAAGAAAAGGTAGATTCTAAAATTCTTTTAAGAAAGGCTTTTATAAAAAGTTATTCGAAATTCAGGTAATTCCCGAAATACGCCGTGAACCTCCTTTGATCTATCAACTGATCAAGTGTGATCTGAACATCCATGTTTTCTTGCTTCTCTCTATTTTCATCGTGACTCGATAAAGTCAAAGCAAACATTTCCCCAGATTGGCATATCGCATCATTGATAACAAAGCGGATTTCTCTGGCACAACTGAAGTTTGAGCAAAGTTTGACAGGTCCAGGTTTTTCGAAGGATTGAATTAATCGGTGACGTTTAATTTTCATGCCTACACATATAATTTCCTTTGAGTTAAGAGATTCAATCTGTGTTAATAGGAAGTGTAATTCAGTCCTTAGAATAATTAGAGCTGTTACTAAATTTATTTTGAAAGTTTTAGCTAATCATCTGATTTTCGAATGCAATACAGCAGAGGGTTATTACTCATTTTTGACCTTGAACTGACATTTAACGTCTGTTTGATAGTATTCCTACCATTGCCATTGCTGTTAACACAAATCAGCTCTGTATATTGCTATTCGTTACAGATCTGTTGCCAAAGGTGACGAGAATCTTAATTTCTCAAACTGTCCAGAGACATCACGTGATTTGGAGACAAGTGCTCTAAAAGAGGTTTGTTATAAAGCAGTGTTTCACTAAATTGTCAATGTTTTTAGGTTTTAGGAACACAAGTAAATTTTATGGAGAACGATAAAGCCTCTCGTAATAAGGTTGCCTCATTTCTAAGCGGTATTAATGTTTGCATTCATTGTCAAGCAGGACAATGTTATTTTTCAAGTATTACAGAGTTTTATAATTTGCCCCCCTTTTGTTGCAATCGTGATCGACTGCTGCTTTTTTATCGCTCACAATAATCATCTTCTTTAACTTCATCAACTCCACCTAATTGATTTAAAAAACGAACGTTGTCAACCATTAGGAAATGTATGCATGGAAACCAAGGAAAAGCAGCATTTAAAAGTAAAGTTATCTTAGTTGTTTCTTACATATTATGTTGCTCCGCTACCTATCCAACTGTGTTGCTAACAAGATATCATGAATGTCTTTTTTGCTCAAATTTACTCGTGATTTCTGAACGAGTGATGTCATTGAATAAAACTTAGTATCATCTCGTCGAAGACTTCATTAAACAAGTACAGAAGGATATCTCACTTGATTATTCATTCTTCTAAATAATTAAACGTTATTCTTCCCAAGTTGATTAATCTTCTGGAAATGACGAGAAGTTGCGCAAGTAAAGATCCTGAAGCAGCAGCTCTATTCTACGAGGAATTGTCAGCCGTTGTCGCAGGAAAGCAAGTACATCCACAGATTCTGGTACGCATCTCTTGCTGTTAATACTTAACTACAATCCCGGATAGACAAACTTTAATTTTTGTAATTTTCTACTTTACCTTGCCTCTGTAAATTCGAGTCCCCCCTTTTCCCCGAAGCAATGTTGGATTTGTAGTTATATCATTTTTGCTTCAAAATCATGCCTTCAACATTGAATTGGGGAAGGGAGGGAAGCTATTTTTCAAAGGAAAGAGAAAACATAAAATCTTCTTGAAAAGTCTCAACCATTTTTTGTCCGGGATAGTAGTTTCTTAGCCTGATCAATGAAACATTTATCAGCAAGGGATTGAGATAGACAGAGTGTGTGCGAGAAAGAGGGAAAGAGAGGAAAAGTATAAAGAGCAAGATGTTGCATCTCCCAGAGAGCTTAAAATGTGACTAAATTGAAGAATTTGCGATCAAAATGACCGAATATTTGAGCAGCTCATACGATCTAACAAGGAAGAGTAAACGAAACAAACACCTTTGAATCGTTTGCAGACAAATGAAGTAAATGCTGTGATAGCAGACCATGTACCACAGGGGTTTCAAAGTTTTCTTTGTTAGGGCCAAATGCAAAAAAATTATCAAACGACCGGGCCACACAATTCAGGCACCTTATTGAAACGGGAATACAATGTGTATTTCTAAACTAGAAAGTTATTGTTTAAAAAATAAGAAATAAATTTATTTCAAAAGTTTGAAAAAATTTGTCCTTCTACAACTATTTCTTCTATAACAGTTTAATCTCTTTCTTAATGACAGCAAAATCTTCAAAACGCTAGATAAATTTGTAATAAGAAATGCATTGACAACAGACACATATTTCTCCTTCTTAGTTGAACGGTCAACCTTTGAAAAAATAGAGTTGATTTCAAACAGGGAGGTGGAAGTGTGTAGCTATAAGATTTGTAATTGCGGAGCTTTACACAAAAGGCTTTCAAATGTAAGGAATAGGTATGGCACCAGCTACTCTTTGGTTTTTAGGCTTTTGTTAAGGGTGTTGAGATGTTTCAGTGACAATAAAATGAATCGATGGTGATTAACCTTATGTATGGGTCATATTAATAGTATTCTCGGAACTTTTTGCGGGCCAACAAAAACTGGACTGCGGCTGCAGTTGGCCCGTGGGCTGTAGTTTGGACACCCCTGATGTGCATGTGATATGTTTTCATGAAAGCAGTCACCGTATTTTTTTATATTGACCTTAGAATGCTTTCGCGTAGTCAGCGTAGATTTTGCCTGATCTTGCCAACCTATTGGAAAGGAAAAAGGCTGGCATTATATTTGTTGAAGAAAGCCTCATTTGAATCCCTTCCTGATTTATTTTTTATAGCAGTGGATAACTCAAACGGTTTCCGAAAGTTTTCAAGATGCGTTCGTGATAGCAACTGACAATTTTAAAACCACGTGAGTAAAGTAGACTGCCTTAGGGTTTCAATCTACGTTTTGACGTTTTGTACTCTGGCGAGTGTCAGACGAAAAACTTCAGCTTTTGTTTCAAAATGTTTGTACCACCACAAAATTGTTTGCAAACATGTTTTACTTCGTTTCTAGATTTAAAGTTAGAATTTTGATATCAGCGAACATCTGATGACAGAATTACAGATATTTCACTAGCTCTTTTTGATTTTCTACTGTTAAACTTTTTTCTCAACAAATAAACTTTTTTTCAACAGCGACAATCTTGAGTTATTATTCAATATCGAGGAAGAAAGTTCTATTGCCATCAACCTATTCCCATTGCTCCTTAATGACCTACAAGAAGGACAGCAGCTGTGCTCCTCGAGGTATTTTCCTTCATGATCTTAGCTGAGGGCTTTTTATTTCTAAGATGAAACGAGGAATTTTCTATCAAAGTAGGTGGAATTCAACACCAGATAAAAGTTAAAAAATGTTTTCTTGGTTGAAATAGTATCATTTCATCTGCCACAATTATTGTGTTTTATGACAATAAACTTTTTCTGGTGAAAAGTTGCGCGAGAATTTAGCAATATTTTAACTTTTTTGAAAACTAGACTGTGAAACATGTGTGGTTTGTTTCTATCTCAAGATCAGTAAAGAAGTTGTATGCAGTTAACAATTTTTATTGAACTTCTTTTTTGTGGATAATTTGATTGATTGATCCTTCGATTTTCGTAAGAGCATTGCTGAAACTAATTATTTTAGTATAAAATGCAGTTAAAAAGGAAAATGTCATTGCTCTGTTGCCTTCATTTCAGCTCTTCTGTAGCAAAAGCGTCTGCTATCACCTACATGAGCCCTCTGTTTCGTCTTCTCGCAATTTGTGAAAGTGTAAGTAATGACGGAAATTTGGAAGAGATAGAAGCATTATTAGGTGAGTAATATTTAGTATTGAACTAATTAAATATGCCTTTCTAGAAGGCAGCAATTCTCTTTGCTAGGTGAGTTATAAGGTTTAACCAAAGACGTATGACATTCGTGTTGCAAATTTATTCAAATTAAAGGTTGCGATACCTTATTATGATGACTTATGAAGTTATTTTTTCTAAATAGAAATTAAATTTTTTGCATACAGTTATGCCCATATTCATGATTAAATTAGGAACTAGCGACATGCGAGTTAATACAGCGAAATATGTCAAAATAATGTCAACAACCTGTTTGGTAAGTAAAACCAATGCAAGAGAAATAAGGGATGCAATCTTTTTCATATAAATCGATACATCCTACTTACAACGCTCAGGGTTGATCCGCTACCTGTACTAGTTTGGGTTCTCTTTGGAGAGCGTTCCAGTTTGGGATCGATCCAGTTCGGGGTCGATCCTGTCTCGTGTAAACGCCCGAAATTAGTGGGATCGATCCCAAATTGGCACGGGTAGGAAACGAGGCTAATGAATTCTCCAGTTTAAGGAGCTTGAAGCACGGTGCTTGAAGCACGGTGCTTCAACTTTTGGTCACATCTTGTGCGCACTCTTCGCCTACAAGATGGAAAATACAAACCAGGATGGGGGAAGTTTTCACGAGTTTATTGATAAATTCAGCGAACAGACTCCAACCTATAATGTTTTTACTCATGAATCAGTACGATATTCAGGAGTAGGGCTCTTTTTATTCATCGCTCCAAATAAACATTTTCTTGCTACCTTTCAAATTCGAAGCCTTTATATAAATTTGGCGGTATTTTCTTTGTGTTTTTGATAGCACAAGCAATACACACGAGCATTCCTTGCAAAAGGGCCTAGAAAGCCGCACGGTCCGATCTGGGATCGATCCTCATTTGAATCGGTCCCATTTTCCCGTGTAAACAGGATCTTGAACCCTTTTGCAGGAAAGAGGGAAAAGAAAATGGCGAGATTTTAGAAGCTGGTTACGAATCTTCGCGCAAAATTTTTCGAATTTTTCGATGTTTTTCTGGCACAAAATAAACAGGATAGTCAGCATATCGGAAAATCGATGCAACTGTAGTATTTTTGCCTCCTCATCGATTCGTTTTCGTTTTTACCAAGGTCGTAAGCTATTTTCGTAAGGGTTATACGACCCTTTTGTGGAATGCTGTCTGCCAGGAGTAAAAACATCATAAAATTGCAGTTTCCAAATTGTTATTATTTGAATCGATTGGGTAGCAATGGGATCTTCTATGTTTTTGCATTAACTGAGCATTTTTTGCATTTTTTCCATGGATCTTTGAGCAAAAACTTTTATTTGCTCAGTTTAAAATAAATTACATTAATTAAAACTATTTACCTTTCAGGTTGTTCCTTGATTCTGTTTGGCAGAGAAAACCTAGACAAATTAAATTCTGTTAGCACAGCGGACAAGGAGCTTATATGCAAAGGCCTGTTTTACACAATCAACTGGTTAAGAGAGGTATGTTGATTGTATGTTCGGGATGTTCATAGCTCTTATGCCAGCAAAAAGTACGTGGAACACCCATCAATTTGCGTTGTGTTTATCTATTTTTTTCATTTCTTTTCCCGAATATTTCTATTTCCGTCCCCTCCCCCTCTCAGAACAATATTAGTAGTTTATAAAAATATGATTCCATTCACAGGAGAAAACATACTCCCTAGTATTCCTTTTTATTTTATCGTAAAAAACACCATTTCACGGGGAAGAGGGGAATGGATTTATGTGTCCTCAAAAACTGACGTTAATATTCCAATACTTTGGTTGGCATTGTAGATAGTGAGTCACCTAGATAACAGCAGCAGCAACATTCTCCAAAAGCTCAATAGATTTGTTTTGTAGTTTTCTTGCGATCTAGATATCTCAGCCATCATCTGCTATTCACCATCCAGCCTAAAAAAGTAGTGAACTTACTGCAATTTTTTTCACATTTTCGATTGTTTGATTCCTATGTAAATGGCAGCAGGGTAGACATTTACACAAGACGGGTTTTTTTTTCTGTGGTGTCGTTTAAGTACTGTATGTAGCTTAGGTACTGATTGTCTGTGGCCTTCGGTTAGTTGGTACATGTCCTTTTGCGTTCTAGGTTGTTAATGCATTTGCTGATCAAGATGATCCTTCAATAAGAGGCAAAGTTATTTGCCGGATCAAGACTATTGCATCACTTGGGGAAATATTAAATAAGATTCTTCCAGGCACGTTTTTCTTATGCTCGTTTTTTGAAACGTCTAATATCTTAATTTGATAAAGGAGGAATGAACTTGTCAGATATTTTGTGGATGGACAAAAATGAATTGGCGGAATCGGAAGCGAGCAACACTTTTGACAAGGACTTTTCCGAAAAGGCAATGTCGTACTTGAACTTCCATTAACAATTGTCTTATGAATCAACCTTTTCTATCTGATAATTCTCAAAATCTGTTGAAGACAGGCTGTCTTCTGGGGTTTGGGATGTTTTTTCCATGGTTATGCAAATTACGAAAAATTATGCATGGATGAACTTCTGATAGAGAGAGATCGTAGTCAAAAACAAGCTAGCAATCACATTATATGAGTATTCATAAAAAAAGCAATTCGCAAATGAGCAGGCTGCCCATAACAAATTGTTGATAAATATAACACAGCGGACTACTACATGGAATTTAAATTCATCTTTGATCACGTGATTTATTTTATGCTTGTGTTTGGTATGTACTTTTTGTATTAGAATGTACCCAGAACAAGAGGGGCACCCGCAATAAAATACCTTATATCCTGAATTTGAGCAAAGTATGAACCTTAAGAGTTGACGACACGTTTGCTTACCACAAATTATAATATTCTATGTTTTTAATAAGAAGGAGTACACACTCACGTGTGCATGAAGAAATAATGATTCTCTAAATTTTTTGCATTTATCGATTTAAACAATATGGTGTATTTTTAATGTGAATGCTTTTCATTTCAGATCTTCCGAATTTCATACCACCACGTGCAGTTTTTGATGCTGAAGATACCCCTTTCAAACCGCTTCAGATATCTAACACGTGCAAAGGAAAACGGAAAAGGAAAGCACAAAGGTTTGCATCTACGACTACTGTTTTTTAAAGATGTAAATAACGTTTTAAAGACTGATCATGTAATTTAACCAACTAGCCCATTAGACAGCTTTCCATAATTGTGTTAGATTAACGTCGGAAAATCTCTACTATACGCAAATATATGTCATAGGTCCTCGTAGCCTATTAAAGCCCCAAACTGCTATTTCTACCACACTGTTATAAACATTTATTCGGAAAGCTGGAATTCAAGAAGGTTTTGGATGCATAGGGACCTGAAATGGTTGCAGGTAACACGGCCATCATCCATTCGTATAGATATACACTTCCAAATTTCCATCTTTAGATAAACATTCTACAATTCACAGAAATATATGAGTACGGCATCTAGGTTTTGCTGACTAAATGGGTTGTAGACCTGAAAGTGAGCAGGAAGCTTTATCTTAAAATAAAATTGTGATTTTTCCAGAAAAGAAACTACCTACAAAGACTTGTCAAATGCTTCATTGAAAGAGAAGGTTTGGCATTTATCAAAAGCTCCTTTATTTGTTGAACTTTTCTATCTGCTTTGAAAATGAATATATAAATGTATCATGATAATGATAGCTCAGTAAGTCTTTATACTGCAAAACTTTGTAATTTGCAGAAAAATGGTCCCAAGTTCAGTTGTCGCAAGTTTTGACTAAAGTGTTATAATAAAAACACCACACTCAGCGCCAAAACAGAAAATTAAACATTAAAGACAAGGGCTGGAGTTTGGTGTTTAAACTTTGTTCTCTAAATCCAAAACCAAAGGATCTACAACGATGAAGCTAGATGTTAGAAGTTAAACAAAGGATAATAAGAATGAAGTCGAAAAAACAAACATTTTTGTTATAACAATCTCGCTCAAAATCTATTAGTCATCATAGTAATAAAGTCTCTGCACGTTTGTGGGCGCATCACTACACAGCTAAATCTGATCAAATCAAAGTGTATGACGAACAACACATTATAATTAAATAGCATGTTCTCTTACTTCGTTTTTATTTAAAAGTTTTCTTCCCTAATGTACAATTTATTTTCATTTTTATTTACTCAGTGTACAGAAAACGAAAGAGACAGCGTTTCAGAGGAAAAAACTGAGGATCCAATTGACCTAGGCCCAGTTTTCCAATGGTGGAACTATCGATGCTTTTTAAGGTCAGTGAGCCATAAGTTTCTGTTTCATCTTTTGTTTCTTTTACTACAGCTTGACAAAACAGAAAAAATTAACAATTTTCGTAAAAAGCGAGATTTTGCTACACGAGTGTAAATCTGGATGCAAACCGGAAGCGAATGTGCAGTTCAGTTTATCAGTGTTTGTTTTGGATATTCCGCAATGAATGCCAGGATATTTGCCAGACAGTAGAAGTATATTTTCTAGGCAATAGAATGATATTTTCCAGACAATAGAAGGATTTTTGCCAAGCAATAGAAGGATTTGGCCCAAGCCATTCTTCTTGAGGGGATCGTGCTTGTCGTGCCTGTAGCATATAATTATTGATATGATGAGAGAATGGCTTATATTTCCTTAGATTAATATGTATTTGGTAATTGGAAGACTTCTCACATTATCATTTCGTGGGTTCTTAATGAATGATATTTTTTTGCTGGCCAAGAGTTTTATCGAAAAAGTGAAATCGAAACAGCTATTGTTATCTAGTACCTATGTTTATTGCCATATAAACCTTCGCACTATTTTATAAAACCTCGCTCTTTCTTCTACAGAGAATTCGACATGAAGGTTTTTAAGGTCTTGCAGTACGGCTCTGTATCAAAAAATGTCTTGGACTCAGAAATGAATACCAAGGTAAACAGGTTTTTGTTACTGTTTGGAAGTCAATTGATCTTCGTCTTACTTTATATCACGATTGCGTGAAGTTTTTGAATTCTGAACCGAGAAAACATCCCCAAGAAAAGATAAAGAACTAAAGCCAGTTCTTAAGGTCTTGCTCAATATTATTCGGCTTAAAGGGCCTAAAGCCTTATTATTGTCAAGTAACTGATGTTGTAAGTCAAGATATTTATTTTTTGCGACTTGATCTGTGTTCCTGCATATTTTTGCTTGTTTGCTTGCAAGCACACCCATTTGACCTTTTTTTGATCAGCAGAATCAATTGATATAGAGATAACCATGTCATTTGACAAGAAAACAGTTCATGATTTTTTGGTTTATCAGTTATGTAATTTTGACTACACTCATATAGGATTCACAGTTTTAGTTTGTTTTTCATCAAAGACGAACGGAAAAGTCTCAGCTTCTATTTCTACTATTGAAAAAGTCTTTAATTTCGTTAAACAAACGGCCTAGCAGATTGCTAATGCAAGGCCTTCACAACCTAGATGAATACTTTGCACGGATTCATTTTGTAAAGACAAATTCCAAACAAGACGAAAATAATGCTCTTATTTCAACGAAGGAATACCTTGAACTTGGCAGACAGATGTGGCCTAAAATCTTTGCTCAAAGGCAAAAAAAATATTTTTGTAATCTTGCTATAGAGTACCAAAGTGATGACGCCATGAAAATATATTTTTAAGAATTTCTGAATTTTGATCCCAGAACCTGAAAGAGCATCATGAAATACCTTTAAATATGAAAAATCAGTTAAAGACATTACGAATAGGCTGAGATATAGTCACTTGTGCAAAGGCTCTTGTCCCATCAAACCTCTGTAATTTGGTCTTGGTTCATAACTTTATGAACCAGGCCAGAATAACTGTAATCCGTTAGCAAACTTCAAATTTTTCATAGGCTTGCCTCTGACTGACGTCCAAGGCTTTTAAGAGTCAGAGGTCAAAAGGTCTGAATGGTAATTTTGATAAAACTTGACCTACTGACAAATAACCAGTCTTAACGGCAGGAAAATTTGTACCAATCCTAAAGGTTAATTGTACCAACTTAACCGTCTTAAATATGCAGAACGGTATTTGTTGCTTTGTTCTGAACTATTTTTTTCCGGAAAATCAAGTCTGGCCATTGACTGTTGTATTTTTTCAACAGTTTGGGAAACTTTGGGGCCAGGCCCTAACTTCGTGCACCACTCAATTTCATATTGTAAACATTTGCATATTGTATTATTCTAACACGTTAACCCTGTTTCAAAATCATAACCAGTCTATAATAAAAAAGAGAAACTTTCGATGCAATTGCAAATTGTTTGTCGCATAAATTTGTTTGGACAAGTATCATGAAAATAACTTTCTTCTTAGGAAACTGAGATCATTTCCTTAAGTCCAGCAAGTCTTCAGATGCTGTTAAAGGATCTGGAATGCAAAGCTTTATATGCAATACCTTCTTCGAAAGCTGTTAGAAAATCTCTTTTGAAGGTATGTGTTATATCTTGATACTGATATTTCTTCACGGTGGCAACATGCTGTCGAAAATCTTCACGGCAATATTTTACCTGATACTTGTTACTACTTCGTGTTATCATGTAAGTACAGGTCCAGGGAGGATTAAAAAAATTCTGTCGACTTCTGGATATGAAAAGCGTGTTGCAAAGGCCTAATGGTGGTGAATTTTACCGATTTCAACTCATGGCGTGTCCTCCTGTTTCGTATGACATCCATCTTAAATTCTCATACTCAAAGAACAAGAGGTTTCTCAAGGCCAGAATCAGTGGATACAGTAACAGAAATTGCTGTACTACCCTTCAGTTGCGTAATGATGCATGCATGCAGATTATCTTACTTTGTGGTGATTTTCATTGCAACCCTGGGTCAGATCAATTGAGGAACTTAGGCCATAGGC
This sequence comes from Rhopilema esculentum, assembly GCF_013076305.1. The sequence goes on from NW_027019299.1 coordinate 11,008,427, forward strand.
CAAGTAGGCTGGGGTCAAATTCCATTACAGGTCAAATTCCGAATAGAAGTGTACTGAAAAACATCTCAGTTAGAGTCATTTCAAGACGGTTTACCTTTGCAAACGATTCAAGAACATTTAAATCAAGAAACACTCACAACTTTTCAAAAATCATATTTGACAAAGTTCGTAACCGCCTTCCCCCTTTTCATGCTATATGCTGAAGGCAAGATCTGCTGAGATCAGACACTGCATAGTTGATAATGATGCTGACATTTTAATTATTATTGAGTCATGGCTTTTTTCAAAAGATAATGGATAAATAGGCTAGTCCCTGATGGCTATATGATCAAGCATTAGGCCCGTGAAAACAGAAGAGGGGGTGGTGTGTCCATTTTATACAAAAGTACTGTTAGTGTTGACATAAAAAGTCGAGGAATTACTCAGTCAATGGAGTACATTGATGCTTGTGTGTTATTTGAAAACACTTCATGTGAGTTGATTGTAATTTATCGTCCTGCTACAAATCAAAATAATGGTCAGTTTGTCCCAGTCTCAGTTTTCTATGAGGACTTCACAAGCATTATGGCGTATGGTAGCACTTAATGTAAGATCCTTGATAAACATGCACCTGAGCAGGAAAAAATCATTACCATACGAAATAAGTGCCGGGGCTTCACTGATGATCTGCGGGAAGAAATAAAGAAAAGCAGACGACTTGAAGATGGTGGAGAAAAACAAAGTCAGCTGTTGATAGAGACAGATTTGTTGAGCAAAAGTTTAGGCTAAGAAACCTGTTAGAAGATTCGGACACGGCGTTTCATTCTAGTTTAGTGATTGGAAATTGACATAGTACAAAAGGATTATTCTGAACATTATGCTGAATCTCCCCTTCCTAAACATGACTCTACTCTGCAGCTTGGAAATGAAATTGTAAATTTCTTTGTGGGGAAAATTGAGAAGATTCAAAATCATTTTGATCTGGTCATGAATAGAAATAGTAATGTTGTACCAAAAGAACCCAATTATAAGACCCAAATGACTACATTTTGTCACCAAACTGAAAATAATGTTTAGAAACTTATAAAAAAGTCAGCAATAACAACATGTGATCTAGACCCAGTGCAAACATTGATTTGGAGGCGTTGTGGGGAACCTTTTATAAAAATCATGACCTTGATAATTAACATGCCATTTCAGACTTCAGTTATGCCAGAACGTTTTCAGTTAGCTATTTTAAACCCATATTTGAAAAGGCCAGGTCAGGAAGTTAAAATTGCCAACTTCAGACCATTTTCCAATTTGCCTCATGCCCCAAAGCTTATTGAGAGGGCAGTTGCAAATCAGTTTGTTAAAGATATAGTAGAAAATGATCTTTTTGAGCCATAGCAATCGGCATATAAAGAGGGACATAGTACAGAAACAGCATTACTTAGTGATGGCAATGAATAAACAAAAAGTCTCTATTCTTGTTTTGTTAGATATTTGAGCGGGGTTTGATACAGTAAACCACTCCGTATTACTTAAAGGCTTTCCAACAGGTGCGGAATTCAAGGGGCAGCTTTGAAATGGTTTGTTTTATATCTAGAACACCGTTTTCAAATGGTTAGAGTTAAAGATGAATAATCAAATGAGGTGCTTCTATCTTGTGGTGTTTCACAAGGATCAGTGCTAGGCCCATTACTTTTTCTCATATACACGCTACCCTTAGGAGACATTGTTCGGAAAAGAGGCATGAAGTTCCACCTCTATGCTGATGACACAGAACTCTATATGTCATTTCATCAACTCCAGAATGTGCAGCTCTCTCAATACAGCAAATCGAAGAGTGTATTCCAGGAATTCAGTCGTCGATGCTAACAAACAGGCTAAACAGAGATAAGACTGAACTATTGGTGACCAGAGCAAGAAAGCAATGTGCAAAACCTTCAAACCTGTGTTTCAATATTGGAAAAAGAACAATTAAACCAAGTGAAAAAGCACAAAATTTTGGTGTAGTCTTTGATGCTAATTTGTCACTTAAGTCACATGTAAACTCTTTGTGCAGCTCAGCTAGGTATTACTTGCTCAATATCCGCTTAGCTTGGAAGTCTCACTAAAGAAGCTGCTGAAAAGCCATCCATGCTCTTGTCACGTCTTGGCTAGATTGCAACAGTTCTCTTTTATATGGTTTGCCAATGTGCAAGTTAAAAAAGTTTCAAAAAATTCAAAGTACTGCCGCCAGGACTTTGACCGGTGCGAGAAGAGACAGTCACATAACACCTGTGTAAAAACACAGCTTCATTGGTTGCCAATATCATGCAGGATAAAATATAAGATCTTAACGTTGACTTACAAATGCATCAATAACCTTGCACCAGTGTATCTTACTGAGTTGGTCACGTTATGAACAGCAGCGCGACAGACAAGATCTGCTGATGATGACTTGACTCTTGAAACACCAAGGACAAAGCTAGTGACTGCTGGAGATCGTGCATTTACAGGTGCCTCTCCTCATCTTTGGAACAGACTGCCATACGCGTTTCGAGCAGTGGATTCTTTTGACGCTTTTAAGAGTAGACTGAAAACGCATCTTTTTCAAGAATACTTTAACTAGATTTTATCTATTTTAAGAAAATTTTACGAACATTTTTTAGCATTCTTTGTAATACTGGATGTTATATCACTCTATTAGTATTATGAACATTGTGTGATGCGCCTTTGAGCCACGTGGATAGATGGCGCAATATAAATCCTTTTATTATTATAATTATTTAGTATCATTATTACTAAGAGATGTTTTAGCAACCCTATGTAGTGAGTGATCAATCCTATAAAGAAAATCAAAGTTGGTGACTGTGCTTGAAATCTATTCTAGCGAAATGCCAATAAAGACATTGGGTTTTCCCGGTTGTGCCAACTTTCAAGTACACAAGCAGCTGAAATGTTTATCGACTTAGTTCCATCTTTGTGCAGTAATTTAGAAGAAATAAATGCCCATTTCCAGGTAAGCCAGCCCTTTCTAAATGCGAGTATAGAATTGAACATTTTTTGTAAATTTTTTTCTCTTGAAAATGGTGTCAATATCTATAATTCACGATTTGCTGCAAGACTTAGAAGGAAATATTTCCTCAAATGGAGATATTAAATATTCACATTCACTCCACAAAGCTCGTATGCTGGACAAGATGAAGGTTTACTTTATTTGAACATTCTCGTTTTGAAATTTTCTTGCAACATTGGGAAGTTTCTCCTTGTTTTGCGCTGGGCCCGCCTACAGTTTAAAATATTTATCTTTGTTAAAACCGTTTTGTGGTCGCCATGATTACCATGGCGATACTTGAAAAATTTTAGAAAATTTAATCGTTTATTCGGTTTTACATAGCTCCTGGCACCAGTTTTGACTTTTAAACAATAAACCCGTCTCACTGCCTGATTTGTTTCATTGCTTGATGAACCGTAATCAATCAATTTTTTTACTTTTTACCTTTGGTTATGAGGAAATGCGGAAAAGCATCACAAACAGCATGCATCTCTTATCTTATATGGGCCACTGATGCCTGTGAATTACTCAAAATTTCTCCTAACTTGCGTTTTTATATAGCAAATTTTTTGTTTCCGCCACGGTGAATCATGTTTCACGTGCGCAAGGCAAGGCATTATCCAGGCAGCTCTAGCAGTTTCTCATAGCAGGTTTGACAACTAAATGAAGAACAATTGTGATTTAGAAGCTAGACATACAGTTATCTTAGAATCTTACAGTTATTATTTTTATATACTCAATTAAAATAATACACTGACATGATACCAGAGATATTATTTTAACTACTTTGCTACAATTCAAGGAAGATACCTCGGGGAGCAAGTGATAATGACTACCCCATGTCCATTGCATACAGCATGACTGCATTAACTACATATTGATTGAAACACTTTTTCCAGAACTAGGCGTAAGTTAAGTTTACGTTGAATTTACATTTGGATAGCACTTGACATAGCTAGAATACAATTAGGAGAACAAACTGAAGTAAGATTGGGACTGAGTAACTAATAATTTGGAAATGGAAGCTATTATTTGTATAATTGTTTGAATTTTTCTTGGAATGTTTTAAACTGCATATTCACCTATAAATTACTGTCGTCTGTTTTATCTCTTAACTTTGACCTAAAGTTCTTATCAATAGATTCAGGCTCAACCGTCTAACACTTTTTTTTAGAATACCTTTTGTTATCACCTTAAGCTATTATTTGACTCAACCTCGCTTTTTCAGTGCATGCAAGATAAATCTGACGGTCATATTGTTACCTCCAATAATGATGAAAAAGATCCAAGTGATGCCATGCTATCCAGCTTCCAGTCGATATTATCTTGCTTTCAGAGAATACTGTCTTGGTAAGATTGTTACCGTGTAAGCATGAATTATCAATGTTTTGGGTCAATAGCTGGAAGGTCTTGCGGAAATCAAGGACCATATTGTTTGTGTTTAGGTGTATAAAAAGCATATATGGTAATTATGCCATCCTGCTAGTAACAATAAGTTGAGCCAAAACTTGCTTTTTCAGTTGAGCTGTTTTTTGTACAACGGTGGACTAACGAAATTGTAATATTTGCCAAGAAGAGGGTTAATTGAAAACACTCTCTGAAACTTCTGGCAATATATGACTAGCATTTCTGGTCTGTGGTAAGAGGAGTTTCAATTTGCTATCAAAAGCACTAAGCAATAAAAAGCCTGAAGATCAATGAGAAGAAACGGACATAATGCTCTCCATTATATCTTTAACAGCTGGAACTTCTCTCACGAAAGAAACGAAGGAAGGTTGTGGTTGAATACAGAGCCTCGGTTTTGTGGAATTTTTTGTTAGGCAACCATGGGGTCGTTGTATATTGATAGCGGCCTTATAACGGTGTTTTTTTCTTCTAACTTTTAGAAACTTGTATTTCTTTATTCTAGAAGTATGAACAGGAACTTTTTGCAAACTTTCACTAATTTTACAGGGATAGTCTCAAAGATACTGCTTGCACTTCCCATCTGAAGACTTTTTTAATGCATATAGCCTGTCGAATTCAAAGTTTTGATAAAGATGAAGCCACTATACCAACGATGTTGAGGTATGCATTTTATTTTTTGATGACAGCCTGTATTGCTCATTTAAAGCTTGAACTATGTAATCTTCTTTTAAAGATTGTTTGCGAACTTGATTGATTATTTATATCCATTGCAAGGCTTACACTTAAGAAACTCTTTTTGAAATAGAAGTTTGACATCGAATCCTTGTTTCCACTACTCCGTTTTCGTATGTCTCCGCTTTCCGATCATTCAGTTTCAATTATTCTTGAGCCTTTCCCATTGCTGGCTTTTATAAATAGTTGGCTTTTGTTAGCTTTGCTTGGCTAATCTCTACCTTTTTCATGCCAACAATTGTAAATAAAATGTTAATAATATTAATAGTAATAAATGGCCCAGCCCACACCATTTTGGCCAAAACGATAACGAACGTTTTCCCATCACTTTGTTTTGTCCTTTTCCATATCTTTTGTTCGAGCTCATCATGAAACTGAAGATTAATGAATTCGTTTTTAAATGACTCTCATTCATTCAATGATTCTCTCATTCAAACGATTCGTTTTCAAATGACTCAATTCTCCAATGACTTAATTTTCGCTGTTCCACCTTCTTCTTCAAACAACTCTGTTTTCGGTTGATAACGTTTGAAGATTAAACATCTCTCTGTCGCACAGTACCCTTCACGATTACTCCCGAGGAAAACATGAACATAACTACACAATGTGTAGCATGGTAGTGGATTCTGGTGATGTTAGTGGATTCTGGTGATGTTAGTGGATTCTGGTGGTGGTAGTGGATTCTGGTGCTGGTAGTGGATTCTGTTGATTGTATTGGGTTCTGGTGATGGTTAGGGATTCTGGTGATGTTAGTGGATTCTGGTGGTGGTAGTGGATTCTGGTGCTGGTAGTGGATTCTGTTGATTGTATTGGGTTCTGGTGGTGGTAGGGGATTCTGGTGATGGTAGTGGATTCTGGTGGTGGTAGTGGATTCTGGTGATGTTAGTGGGTTCTGGTGGTGGTAGTGGATTCTGGTGGTGGTAGTGGATTCTGGTGGTGATAGGGGATTCTGGTGATGTTATTGGATTCCGGTGATAGTAGTGGGTTCTGGTGATGGTAGGGGATTTTGGTGATGGAAGTGGATTCCGGTGATAGTAGTGGGTTCTTGTGATGGTAGTGGATTATGGTGATTGTAGTGGATTTTGGTGATGGTAGTGGATTCTGGTGATGGTAGGGGATTCTGGTGGTGGTAGTGGATTCTGGTGCTGGTAGTGGATTCTGTTGATTGTATTGGGTTCTGGTGATGGTTAGGGATTCTGGTGATGTTAGTGGATTCTGGTGGTGGTAGTGGATTCTGGTGCTGGTAGTGGATTCTGGTATGGTAGATTCTGGTGATGTAGTGGATTCTGTTGGTAGTGGGTTCTGGTGATGGTAGGGGATTCTGGTAATGGTAGTAGATTCTGGTGGGTGTTCTGGATTCTGGTGATGGTAGTGGATTCTTTGATTGAGTGGGTTCTGGTGATGGTAGGGGATTTTGGTGGTGGTAGTAAATTCTGTTGATGTTAGTGGATTCTGGTGATGTTAGTGGATTCTGGTAGTGGTAGTGGATTGTGATGATGGTAGTGGATTCTGGTATGGTAGTGGATTCTGGTGGTGGTAGTGGATTCTGGTGATGTAGGGATTCTGGATTCTGGTGATGTTAGTGGATTCTGGTGTGGTAGTGGATTCTGTTGATTGTAGTGGATTCTGGTGGTGGTAGTGGATTCTGGTGATGGTAGGGGATTCTGGTAATAGATTCTGGTTCTGGTGGTAGTGGATTATGGTGATTGTAGTTTCTGGTGATGGTAGTGGATTCTGGTGATGGTAGGGGATTCTGGTGGTGGTAGTGGATTCTGTTGATTGTAGTTGGGTTCTGGTGATGGTAGGGGATTCTGGTAATGGTAGTAGATTCTGGTGGTGGTAGTGGGTTCTAGTGATGGTAGGGGATTCTGGTGATGGTAGTGGATTCTTTTGATTGTTGTGGGTTCTGGTGATGGTAGGGGATTTTGGTGGTGGTAGTAAATTCTGTTGATGTTAGTGGATTCTGGTGATGTTAGTGGATTCTGGTAGTGGTAGTGGATTGTGATGATGGTAGTGGATTGTGATAATGGTAGTGGATTATGGTGGTGGTAATGGGTTGTGGTAATGGTAGGGGATTCTGGTGATGGTAGCGGATTCTGGTGGTGGTAGTGGATTCTGGTATTGGTAGTGGATTGTGATGATGGTAGTGGATTCTGGTGATGGTAGTGGATTCTGTTGATGCTAGTGGATTCTGGTGATGGTAGTGAATTCTGGTGATGTTAGTGGATTCTGGTAGTGGTAGTGGATTGTGATGATGGTAGTGGATTCTGATGATGGTAGTGGTTTCTGGTGATGGTAGTGGATTCTGTTGATGCTAGTGAATTCTGGTGATGTTAGTGGATTCTGGTGATGTTAGTGGATTCTGATGATGTAGTGGATTCTGGTGGTGGTAGTGGATTCTGGTGATGTTAGTGGATTCTGTTGATGCTAGTGGATTCTGGTGATGGTAGTGAATTCTGGTGATGTTAGTGGATTCTGGTAGGTGTTCATTATTGCGATTGTAGTGTATTTTGTTGGTGTTGGGAGGTTTTTGTGTTCATTTTGTTTTCTCTTTGTGATGGATTCGCGTTGTTGTTGATTCTGATGATGATGTATTCTTGTGATGATGGTAGTTTTCTGTAGTGTCTGGCGGCTTGTTAGTGCTCAATTGATGATTTTTGAGTTTTTGAAATGTTGTTGTAGTGTTCAGTGTTGCGATAATCGTTTTTTGTAGTGGAGATGGTTTCATTGGTGGGGATTGGTTGGTGGGGCATGAAGTTGGTGGTTTGTGATTATCTATGACAGTTTGTGATGGTTGTTGTCATTTTTCAGGTTTGTATACCTTAAAAAAAGATGTATCAGTTTTATTTGTCAGTATTCTTAACAAACTGTTCTTTCCTGTCCTGTGATGCTCTATATTTTCTATCATTTTAGGGTGGTGGTGCACTACTTTGCTGAATTGTGTTCAAATGCAAGTACCCTAGTGACAACTTGCTTAGTTTTGAAAATATTGGATGCATTACAGGGGTTCGATGAAAGTGAATATACTAAAACAACAATTTGTGAGTCCAAGTTGTGTTATTGGAATTTGGTATTGAAGGAAACTCAACGAATCTTAACGAAATGTCTTTGAATAAAGGGTTATTTACTGATAGCACCATTTAACCAATTTTCCAGCTCTTTTTAGAATTTGACTTTGTACCAGTGTAACTCTAAGATTTGAACAAGGTGTGAGGTCAATACCACTTTCATGATTAGGGCTGTGACAGTGTGTAAAAACGATTTAATGCTCACTAAAATTAGTTGAAATATTGATATCTGTAAAATCAGGGAGTTTATTGAAAGCACCATTCTTCACAAGCGTAAATGTTTTACTTCAGTGCTACTCCTTTGGAATGAATTCACTATATGACATGTTTGGTTTATTAATCCCTCCATATAGTCACCATTGCTGATGAAAGCTTAAGAAAGGAATGGGTGAATGAACAAAACTGGAATAGACTGTTGTACAATGAGGCTCTTTCAAACATCATGAAGTACGTTGCTAAATCTATATATCCTTCTGCCACTAGAGTTCAGTGTTTTGAAACCTTTTCTAAGTCCCAACGGGATTTTTACATTAAATAATCCTATAAAAAACCACCTACGAAAAGAGAGAAAAAAATAACGCTTTGTAGTCTATAAATTGAAGCATAGTCTTAAGCGTGATTAGCTACCTTGATTAGCTGTTGTTATGATTTGACAATTGAAAAATTAATTGCAAGAATAAAAGTTTTTTTAGACAAATATAACGAATGAGACAATTTTCTACAGCAGGGGTCGGCAACCTTTATAAAACAGGGGGCCAAATTTGATTTTTGAAATGCATACGAGGGCCGCAACTCAAAATACAGTATAATTTTAATATTTACCAATTCTACCTGACTACAAAATCTAATCAATAAAATTGTAACTATCGGTAAATGTACTGTAACTTGGAAGCAGTTCGTAAATAAAAACATAGAGGTAAAGTAGGTGTTCACTGATCAGTATATTACAAGAAGCTAATGGGCAACTTGGTGCTGCACTTCCTTGGCCAACTTCTCATAATTTGGCAGAATTGTTGATGTTGGCAGCCGCAAGTTGCCTTCAAGGTGCTGATCAGTCATTCGAGATCGCAGTCAACTCTTCGCATGCTTCATCTTTGAGAAGAGACTTTCGCGAAGGAGAGAAATACTTCCAAACATGCAACACATCTTCTTGGCATGCTGCACCAGATCTTGATATGAACCATCATCCACCATGGAGATACTCCATTTAAAACGGGATTATCTGAGTTTCCTTGTATTTCTGTTTCAATTCACTGGTACCCTGCAGCTCTATCAACTCCATTTGAAGATGGAAAGTGAACCAAGTTCCATAGATTCAGCTGAGTTTTCCAAAGATGTAGCATTAGCAGGAACATGACATGTTCATACATGACATTCACAAATTGACAATGGCCTTGAAGCTTCTTGTTCAGCTTGTTCGAGTGACTAGTAATGTTAACGAGGAATGCTAATCTAGACAAGAATCTAAGATCACTGAATCAATATCGAGCTGACACTCGTGCATTGGGCCACATTATTTACAGGTTAACAGGGGCCTTCCGGGCCACACAAAAGTACCTTGCGGGCCGCGGGTTGCCGACCCCTGTTCTACAGTGTAGCTGACAATCATTAATGGCACTAATGTGCCACGGGACGGTGGTTGAAAGTCATTTTTATCAAGTATATGTTGCAAGGGAAGGCTCGTTGAAATTTCTTTGCTGTTGAAACTTCAGAGCTCAAGTGGAAAAAGTTTTACGACAACCTTGTAACACTAGAAGTAACATCATATTATTCCACTCCTGCCATCTCAATTCTACATTTACATCATCCTTTGTTGGTTTGATTAGACAGTAGTAAAAGTGTTGTAAAATGTTTCCTCAATTTTCTATTTCACATTTCTTTTTTTTCACAGATTTATCATTGTGTACCTAATTAGAACAGGACTATTGTTTGCTTTCATGTTTGTCTTCATTTAGAACAGCATTTTACTAATTTGGTTGCAAATATTTGTTTAGGTTGCATTTAGATACCTCTACTAAGACACTAGACGTTTTGGAGCAATATACAAGTTTTTTGGGAGACTTTTTGGATCAGGGAGCTTGCCAGTCGATGCTGCCGTGTTTAAATAAGTGAGAAATTTTAGAAATTTATATTCTTCACATATAGGGATATGGTAATATGCTTTTTCCTGTAAAATATTTTTCAGCGATTCTGTTTGTCTTCTGTTACTCGTTCCACATACCAAAGAAAAGTTAGTGCTTTATTCAGAATTATTCTATGTAATAACAACTGTGATTCGAATAGTGATAGTGAAGATAGTAAGAATTATCTGTCTTCTACAAAAAATGTTGAAACAATTTCATGATTCAATAGAAGACCCAGATTGTTTCAAAAACTGAAATGGCAATGTGTGGAATGGTTGGCAGATCTTTGTCGTCGTTCCATCTAGCAACTGTGGAATCCATCTACATAAAGATAAAAAGCACTATTGTTTAGACAGAGTTAGTTCCTTTAACTCTAGTAGTTATTTTTTTATATACATGTGTAGCTGATTGGATAACCTTAACATTACTTTTCACGTGCTCGTGATTATGATTTGCATATTTTGTTACAATAGCTAAATATATTTTCTGACCTTAACGTTTTCAATTTTTATTCTGACATCTTATACTTAATCGAAAAACTTTAGTCATTTTTAAACATGTTTGCTTTTTCAAAGCCATTTTTCAGAGCCATGTTTCCTTTAAGCAAATTTTCGTCATTTTTTCTGCCAGTGAAACGTAGCTTGATTCACATTTTCGGATTAGCAATTGGAGGAATTTCGGAGATTATCTTTTATCCCCCTACAGTTATAACTATTTAAAGGAATCTTTTCTGTTTTTCAATAAAAGGTTTTTAAGTAATAAAATCTACTCCTGAATTAAGTATAAGTATTTGTAAGTGAAAAGTATATGTTTTCTTGTTTGACTGGCAATTATGGTAACAATTGTGAACAGTTTTTATTCTAGTGTCAAGCCACTTGTTAGCTTAAAAGTTATTTTTATTCCTAATGATAATTGGTATACATACATACTAGTCGAAAAGTATGGCTTTATCCAATCGTTCATATATTTGCAATATTGGGCTGTAAATAGTTATTCTTATTGAAGCTTGTGTTTAAATCTACATGGTCATTTTCATATCATTTCCATATCATTTTTTTCTTTCAGAAACACATTTAATATATTTTACAAAGTTTTGAGTGAACACCTGCCACTTGTTATGAAAAGAGATTTGTCATGCAAGAGCAATACTGTTTTTGAATCAGTAAGTATAGCCAAGCTGTTTTTCTTATAGATGATATCTATTCTATATTGAACGCTGTAACATAAGTCAAAGAATTGGGAATGTGGTCCTTTCTCTACTCAAAAAAAAAATCAAGCTTACCGCACATTTTGCTTTTTTTGCCCTGAATATTGAACCATTCGAAGAAAGTTCTGGGTTTATCTATTTCTGAACCATTTCGTTGTTTTTTTTACAGGAGAGTTTGCAAATATTAGATTCTACAAAATGTTGTGTCAAGATATTCAATTCGTTAACTTGTTTTGTTAAGGTAAGTATTGCTCAAATTATCAATCAATGGAGTTGAGCATGTTACGTCGAGTAATGAGCAAAAATTGATACAATAAAATAACGACTTTCTACAAAACTGAAATGTAAGTATGACGTTTCGAGCAGATGAAGAGTTATGCTCAAAACCTCGTATTTATATTTCATTCTTGTACAAAGGCTTTATTTTCTTGTATTAATTTTTGCTTAGATTATGTTACCCTGATTTTTGTATTAAAGCAAATTTTATTTTTCCATTTGCAATGTGAACAATCAAATGCGCACAGTATGGACAGGGGCGAAAATACTGGGGGGGTATGGGGGGGGAGGTGTCACACCCCCCGCCCCCAATCTAAAAAATAATCGATTTCGCAGGGCGTCAAGAAGAGCTTTGTTGCCACGCAGAAATCTCACCTCTGAAGTTCATAAAGAGCTGTTTAGGAATTTTGAAATGGAAATATCATATTTGTTATGAATCTGCTTCCTGACATTGCATGTTAGAGAATGGAACAGGTATGTAAGGAAAAGCTCCGTTATTTGCAAAGCGAAAGCATGTCTTACCGAAAGTCATAACCAATGGATGCAATAATTGATGCATATGTTTATGAGGGCAAGATTGAGTCAATGCAAATTAATTTAAGTTGTAAATTATTTTCATAACAGGCACGGCGTCACTGGGGGGAATAGGGGATGAGGGCCCCCACTTTGGTCAAGATAATAATTTTCTATCATTTTTTCTATTACTTTTTAATAGTGCATGAAATAAAAAGAGAATAAACTGTTAAGATGCTGATTTTGTTTGATCTAATTACTAACTTTTTCACGTATATTTTTATTATTTTTCTTTTATTTGCATTAATTCAGTGAATCACTTTCTGTATCATTGCAATGTTTAAATTTTGGATGTGTAAACATGGCCTTCTCGAGACAAGAAACTACACATTTCTGTTCAGGAAATAAAATTATCCCAATCAAAACAACATCTTCCTCTGTCATTCACAACTATGTGCAATCTGAAACGAAAGGTTACCGTTTCTTTCCTCCCCCAACGTCTATCACTAGAGTTTTAGCATGACATGCCCCTCCCTATTTTTCCCAATAAACAATATTCAGTTTTTTTAGCAAAATAGTATTTTGCTAAATTTTATTCTGAAAGATGCTTTTTAGCCCTACTACAAGGTATAATTTCAAAAAATTTCTTCACGTCAGACCCAACCATGGTGGGTCCTCCTATACCACTAAACTTGATTCTTAGTCCCCCCGGGCTAAATTTCGTCGCAACGTCTACCATCATGTACCCACACACACCATATGTCATGAAATTCAAGCTTTAGTACCAATGAAAATCAAATTTGACATTTAATTTACGCTTACGTAAAATATTTCATAGGCAATGAAGTTTCAAGTTTGTTTTTATTGCTTAGAAGTTTGTGCTTGGTAAAGACCAGTGTACATTGTTGAAGCTTTCACTAGTAACCTAAAGAGTATAGACAAACCTTTGCTACGAGGTCTGCAGGGCACCACTCAGTTTTGCAGGGCAGAAACCCTTTTCACCCCCCCCCCAAACCTACTGGCCAAGTTACGCCCCTGTGTATGGACTTACAGTGTTATTTAATTATCCTGTCAAATATTGAGACACAAGTTGTAAAGTCTATTTATAAGGTGAGCCCGAACACTTGGAAGAAAAATAATTTTAAATGATACTTTAAGGTGCTATGTCGCGGTTTATGAAACTAACCAAAAACGAGACATTGTACGACCACCCAAAACTAAAAGCATAATTACTCGGCAGTGGGTAGGTTACCGGCAGAATGGTTGACCGGACTGTATTTAGGCACAAAACTGGGGACAGTATTCAGAAAGATTTGGAGTTTTGACGAAAAGGTATTTAAGCATATATGGCTAATGCAGGACACGGTTAGGATGAGTTACACAACTAAATAGATAGAGGGAGTGTTTAGTTCAAATTTTATAGAAATGTTGGGGTTACTTCAATTTTGTGGTCATTCAAGCCATTAAGTTGGTGCATGAGTCAAGAAGTGGAGAGGACTGGGGGGCTGCTATATTTAGCAGCCCCCCAGTCCTCTCCACTGTGTAGACAAAAATAACGGAACTCCATGAAAATAACAGAAAAGCAGAGCATAACAATTTCCTTTCTCGCCAAGCTTATTCACAAATATTTCATTTTAAATCAATCCTTTGTCTCATGCCTACCCAAAAATTGTGACAACAAGCAAGTTTAACCTGGATTACAGTTGCTCTTTTCGCAGCTTCTTCTCCATCTTATTGCTGTTTCTTTCAAAATTTATGTACCTTTTTCAGTGATTACTCTTATCTTTCACTTTCCAATGAAGAAACTGAGATCCTTTCTAATGCCTAATATCAGGTAGTCGTTTGATGGTAAAGGCTGCAACTATGGTCAAGTAGACTACTCCTTTACTCTAATGGATCTGATGCGGTGAAAATGTATATCTATCCGATCTGGAAACTTTCTAAGTCCAACTTAATCTTCATCTTTGTTTATAGGATCTTTTTTTGTGATTGAATTGGTATGGCCTCTTGGATCATAGATCTTTTACCTTTACGTATATCATCAATCATCCACAACCTCTCTGTAAAAAGAATTTCCTGTGTCAAATTATCGACAGTTAAATTGAAGAAAAATTCCAAAAAATTATCTTGAAGTCATTCTGTCTAACTGAGGGGATAATTGTGGTGTTATTTGAAGCATCATTATCAGCTCACACGGCTCACTTACTCTCTTTGTGTGATATATTTCTATATGTTATCTGATCTGTTACTGTTGACTATTACATTCTTTACATGTATCTCTTGACAAAAAGTATCTCTTGACATGTATCTCTTGACACGTAAGCTCAATTTTATTCAGCTTTTATTTGATAATTGAGGCAGCAACCCCTGAACTGCTAAAAACCTATATGCTACCGCTGTAATTTTCCAGCGATTTTTCTTCTGCCCTATTGCTACCCACGCTGTATCTTCAAGACAACAAGAAATTTAAATTTCTATAGAATTTTACGTGTTTATAAACATAATAGTTTAAATGTTATCATCATTGTGTCAAATTTTACAGCATTACTGTCGCCAGCTCTCAAAACTGTGAACTAAGTCTCAAAACAAAGTGCTAGTCAGTTCTCCCATTTTGTCTGATGATTGTCATATATTTTTGCAAGATAACTTTTTTGGGTTGGGAACGAGGGTAGGCCCCACACCAAGTTCCAAAGAATAGCTCGAAAAGTAATTCATCCGATTGTATGGGTTCAAAGCTTCGATTATTCAACACAACTATAACTTTATACACAATAAAGGCAAATTTCCTTCATAAGATAATCAATCCTTGACCGTGTAGACTTTACTCAGGCTCTCTAGGCTCGCAACTCAACTTCGATTTAACATAAACAAGCATATATTGTTCTAGTATAGAAATGTCAATGAAGCTTAAAGATGCTGGTTATCAAAAAGTCATGGGGTGTCTCAATGATTACACAGTTTCTTGACAATGATACGTAGCCCTGTTATAGTTGTAGCCAAAGTTGTGAAGTTTCTGCCACACCTGGCAATTTTTTGCATAACAAGCAATTGCCGAGAACCAATAAAAGCTTTACTAAGTATCCTGGAGCCTTTGAATGACGCAAACCCGGATATAACTTTGGATGCTTTCTCATTATAAAAGTAAAGCACATAATTTTCATGAATTTGCAAGAGCTGTGCTACTTACGCCACCTTACTTTTTTGCTACATATGGCAGCAACTTGCGTGCTGGTTTAAACCCTCTCTCTGTCTATGTTATGGCCAGAAATCTGTAAATATTTCACATTTTCCAGGTGGTAGAAACACGATCCGTTCTTGGCAGTGCCCTAAAGGTAACTTTGCTTGACGAATAGTCTATATTTGTTTTTATGCATACATGCTATCATTGTTATCATTTCTATTGCACGATCTGATGGTTCAGTCAATATAACTTAGAAATTATCGAAACCTAGAACAAATTGTAATAATGATTTTTTCTTCGGAAATTATACCTTAACCAATTCTCTATTGCATATGAAAGTTTAGGGACATCTATGTTGGTGGAATAAGAAAATTTGATCGTTAAAAAGCGAGTTTGTGCAATTATTTCAAAATAGACCGGTTTCACATTCATTTTGGATTTGAAGTTGGTTCGAGAAAAAAGGTTAATGACGATCAAACTTGACAGAACAGTTACGGGATGCGGCGATAAGAGGTAAACAATGACTCTGTTTTTAAGCTTTAACCATTCTGAGCGCCTGAACACAGCTTAAATACACCAGTTTGATGGCAGAAAGGTTTTTGAATGTGAAGGAAAAGTTAATATGTCTAGGAAGGTAATGTGCTCTGCTGAGATGCAGCAAAACTTTTTGCAACTCACATGGAATACACCTTTTCAATATCCGCATGTTCAATTTGCATAAAGAGACTGGGGTGAGCAACCGGATGAAAAAGTTGCCAGGGGCCGATGTTTACATATGGATACTATGTTTACTGGCAACTAATCACTGATCGGATTAACATGTAAAGTATTAAAATTTGTGAATTTTCACTTTTTAGCCTGTTATCTCGAGAACTATTGAAGGTTGTCATACCTTCCAGAGCCACCCCCATAGCACCAACCTGCATACAGAAGCAAAATATCACACCATTGAGTCTTAAATGGGGCTTGCCGAACATAATAATATTTGTTATATGTGAAGAATACCAAATGGGGAGAGTGGAATTGTGCTAAGTGGTATTGTTAAACTAAAGGCCATCAGCATTTAAACTTGGACAAAGGCATGTGCTGACCATGTGGTTGTTGTTGAAACCCCCCATATCCAGACATCAAAATATGTGGAATGCTAACCTTTTGCGACGTAAAATGTTTAATGAATCTTTCCTAGAAGAACTAAAATCTTTCGAGTTTCTTTTAAGCAGTGTTTTTCTAGACAATATGTTTGTATTTTTAAGGTCTTGATTTCAAGGAATTCACACAATTGAAAAAAGTTAAATGCTGCCTCGGCCTATTTTTCAAGATAGAAACCAGAGGGAGTTGGCTGAAAAATTGTCGAAGAATGCCTTCAACTGGCTTGAAGAGCATGACAAAAAAGAATATGTTAGAGTTAGAATGGCCTTCACTTCAGACACCATTTCTCTATTAGATAACAGCTGTTCGCAGACTTTGAAAATGGAATAAATTTAGAAAATTGTTGCATCGTATACGCGGGTAAGAAACAAAACTTCTGAGATCTTCAAAGCACTTTCCTTTTACTTCAAAGGGATGCGTGGCAAGAGTATCATCAGATTATAACCTTACTTTTGAAGTGAGGCCTCGGTCTTGCGTGAGCTTTTGTTAGATCAAACATCCTGATATTGGTTTATACCCAAGGTTTATAGCTTAAATCTTTTGAACTATACACTGTGAAAGGGGTGGAAAAAACAATTTTTAATTGTGACATTTTCATAGTAATTGAAAAAATGAATAAAGGCCAACTAAATCCCAAACAGCTCTCGAATACAAGGTTATAGAATTTGTTGTAATGTTATTCGACTTTATAGATAAATCTAGAGCACTTGAAAAAGTGAAATTTTTTATATTTCTAAAACTGTTTCTATTTCCGTTTTCATTTTTATTTGTTCGTGTGAGGTAATGAAATTTCAATTTCAAATTTTTGCTCACAATCTACTGCTGTCATTGTGTCTTCATTTTTGTGATATGGAAGATAAAGCAAATTGTGCCTTATTCAATAAAGATCTGCTAGATGGTCAACCATTTGTTGGTTTACGCGAAAAGGGAACAAATATCACAAAAAGAAAATGAAGAGCGTAAAAGTACCATACAGTCTACAGCTGGACAAATAGTACACTGGAAATTCCGAAAAGAATATAACAGCCCATTTGTATTTGATTGCGAAAAAAGAAAAATTAATGAGAATTCACTGATTCAAAACCTTGCAAGCGGTCACAGGGTTCTTCAAAGGATTTCCTACGCAAGGCCATTTTTTGGTTAACCTAGGAAATCTAGAGGCAAGCAGGGGCCCTTTGAATGTATTCCTGTGCGACTCGTGATTTCCAAAGAACTATTTCTACAGCTTTGCCAAGAGAGATTAAAAGAATGGCCATTTGCAGTTTCAGGTGGAATGGAGTATGCTCAGGACCTATATTTGGCTGAAGGATTTTTCTGCCATAGTGAGGACTTTCGCACAGGCAAGAAGTTTCCATCACAATTTGCTACTGAGCACGAGACTGGCAAAAAGAGGAGGCCTGAAAAATGCTATTCAGAATGAAGATTTGCATTAAGAGACATGGTACTTTCTAGAGAATGACAATAAGCAACTTACAATTGATAACTTATGCAAGAAACTGAGAGAATTTCTTGATAAAGACAAGGTGCTCTACAGTAGAAGGTATACGAGGACGAGATGAATTTGACCATTCTAAAGACCAGGTTATCATAGCCGGACGGATTTGTAGGTTAGATGTTGCATCTCTTTGCACTACATACATACAGACACATTTCATTCAATCTGCGAGAGATGTTATCGTGCAAGAGATAGGAAGTCAAAAGCATAAAGTCTGATTGACACAGTTCAGATTGGGGCCTTAGCACACATTCGTGACACATCGTCTATCTAGATAGTCAAAGTCAATCTTCTTGCTGCCGTCCCTGACTACAGTTTTCCACACCATGCGGTCAAATGCCATTGCTTCCCAGTCTTCCAGGGGTGTGTTCATTTTCGTGAGATCCCTCTTGGCACAGTCTTTGAACCTCAGTTTGGGCTGTTCTCTCTGTCTTGACCTGCTGCTTAGCTCACCATCGAGTATGTCTTATGGCAGCCGCCTGTCCTCCACCCAATGTGGAACATTGAATGGCTTCTTGCGCGGGGACATGGTCCTTCCAGGACGCACCGATGATTCTGCAGAGATTGCACATATGAAAAGAGTTCAACTTCCTTTCGTGTTTAGTGTATGTTGTCCAGGTTTCGGATCCAGAAAGAAGTACACTCAGCATGCAGGTCTGAAAGGAACGTGTCTTTGTTTTCTCAGTAAGTTGTTTGTTGTTACAGGCACGAGCACGTAGCTGGCTGAAGGTGGTTGCCGCTTTGCTGATTCGGACATCTGTCTCTCTATCGAGGGACAGATCAGTACTGATGGTGGAGCACAGATAACAGAATTGGTGGACAACGTTCAACTTTTGGTTTTCCACTTGGATTGCTGGGCTGTCGGCTGTTGAGCAATTCATAGCAACCATTTTCTTGGTGCTCTGTCTCCATAGGCCACGCTCAGTCAGTCTATAAGAATTTTGCAGACCTTCCGGACCGTGGGAAACAAAAACGCCATCATCAGCGAAAAGTAGCTTTTTTACAAGAACTCGGCGTACTTTTGTTTTGGATTTAACTCGGCGTACTTAGCTATTGAATTGTTTTTACAAATTTTACTTTTGGTAAAGATATTGATGCTAAATTTTGTAAGATTGGTCAAGCTTTGATACAAAAATGAAGACCAAAGATGCCTCTGGTGCATCTACTGCTTGGTTTAGGTAAGCAACTCCATCATAACGGAACCTTTCATAAAGACTCTTGATAGACATTGTTTTTAAGCTTGGTTTTCTTTATCATACACTGAAGTAGAAACGTTCATGCAATATGCTGCTGTTTCACAGAAAATTGGCGTCGAGTATGTTGCCAATTGCACTTTTGTTCAATTTGCACTGACATTGTTGATCATGATAATTGAACGTTTTAGAGGGCCGGAGGGCCGTGCTATCTTTCGGGTAATGGCGATAAGGGCATGGTGATGACGGCCACCTTTACACAAGCCGCTCCACTGGATCGTTCAATTGCCTTCAAGAAACTTGTTGTTGTTGTAAATTTTTTTTACATCGATCACAAATAGTTGCAAATAGTCTACAAAACACAAATTTACAGCTAAACTAACCTACATCGATGGCTAAGGTAGATTTAAAATAGGTTTACTGAAACAATAGGTTGGTTAAAGTCAAGTTTTAAAAATCGTATAATTTTCTATGTGGTTTATACATTATTTACAATAAAACAACAGGCATTGCTGTTATCCGCAGGGTCATCCCATTGTTTTATCAAACGTTTGAACGTTTTTAGGTTGTCTGACGATTTTTTTTCATTTGGCAAATAGTTCCAGATCTGTAGTCCTAAGAACTTGAAGTGATATTATTGTAAATGGAAGAATCAAGAGTCAAGGGCTTGCGAGTAATAGCTGAGAAAATTTATGCATGCTACTCTGTTCTCATATGCCATTCTTATTAGAAACATCAGCTAATGTCGTCTACCAGTTTTCAGTTACAAGAAGTTTCAGATAACGCAATAGCTGTCGAAGTATTTGCAAAGGATTCCCGGAATTGATATCTGCTGATGAGAACCTGCTGCAATTTTTAACAATAATCACAGCCATATCGAAGGTATACAAAAAATAGAAGGTGGGAATATATTTGCAGATGATATACAAAACACACGTGTACACCCTCGCTGCAGTATGCAGAAATGATCAAGATATTGCAAAACTTCTTATTTGTTAAGCCTAACGGTCTGCATTTAAAATCATTCCAGCTGATGCTACCCTTCTTTGCAGGAGCAGGCTTTAATCTTTAAGCCAAAAGTTCTTATCTAAACCTGCAACTAATGAATGAGTTACCAGAGAAAATCCTTATTTTTGTGGAACATTTTAACATAGCTTTCATGTTGATAGACAAAGTGCTCACAGTTACACCGGCCAAATGACACGGTAGCCAAGGACACGACGGCTAAAAGACACGACAGCCAAACGACACGGCGGCCAAATGACACATCAACCAAATGACACAGCGGCCAAACGCGTGGAAATTGAATCACAGAACTCGTGACTTAACTGGATTCTGAACAAGCCTGTTTTTGCAGATGGCAATATAGCAATGCAGCAATTTCTTAGGGTAGACATAGTCATAAGAAAAAGATAGTCTGGAAACGAACAATCGATCATTGTTCTATCTTTTTGTTAACAAATCAAGACTAGTACCCAGTTCTCTACATGCACACGATTTTAGGCCGCTTTTCTCACAGTTTGTGTCACGCTATGGCCGATAATGCTTAGTTTTTCGTAAAAATGCCAGGTGATAACTGTTCGATTTATGGCTGTCCAGTTTCAAGAAGATGTAAATATAAAGGTATATCGTTATTTAAAATTCCATCAGGCGAAGGAAAGTTTGAAACCGATTGGAGACAGAAGCTCGTTGCTGTTATTACTCGAGATAGAGTCATTGACGGACCGCTGAGAGCCCGAATTAATAACAAAAAATTGTTCATTTGCCAACGTCATTTTGCTGAGGATCAGTACCATCGTCACGACAATAAATGCACATTGGTTCCTGGTGCTATTCCCGCTCTGAATCTTCCCGTTAAAAGTATTTCTTCCTCGTCTTCTGCAAGTAAACCTCGCAAATCAGCAGATGCTATCCTAGACAAGAAATCATCGCATGCAAGTTTTTTGGAGCCATCAGGCCTAGTTGAACAACAGTTTGAATACTATAATTCTTTCGGTGAATTTGCAACTCGTGCCCGTGCTCTCAAGCTTGCTGGTTGGAATATTTCTACTGATTTGAGCAGCAGTCTTTCATTCACTTTCGCTGATCATGTTCATATGGTACCAAAGTACGAAATTCATGTCGAAGAAGATCTTTCCTTCACAGTTCGTATGCTCCTGTAGAGTCTTCCTGCTTCTCATGCTTTGTACGCTGAAAATCAACGTTCTGTGAGATATATTACAATATCTAATTTGATCAAATCTACAATATCTTTGGAAATTTGCCCAGGCTTACCACATCAGTTTGTTGGTGGTTGCATTGAGCATTCCGTACCCAAGGTGTATAACAGCACAATAGATAACCTTTTACATCAAAGTAAATGGTATCGCCCACCTTCTTGTCTTGTTTTAATTTCTCAATCTTCTGTAAAGTGTGCAGAGTGCATGATTGTAGAGTCAAAAGAGAAACTGAGTTTGAAAAGGAAGAGAGATAATTTAGCACTTCCTGCTAAATTAAAAGCTCCAATTTCTTCAACATCCTCAGAGCGTGTGAAACTTACCATGCAAAATTACCGTTTTGAAAACAAGAAATTGAGAGAGGAAATTATTATCATGAAAGAAGAAATCATACAAAATTCCCTGAAAGTTGATGATAACATTAGTAATGACTTAATATCCATTATGTCTGGTGCTGATAAAAGCAGAATTCCTCCTTTTATGAAACTATTCTGGAAAGAACAGCAAAAATATCTATCGACATCCAAAACTAGTGTTCGCTATTACCCCATGATAATTCGGTACTGCTTAGGTCTGGCTGCCAAATCTCCAGCTGTTTACGATGAGATTCGCCTTGATGAAAAAACAAACAGTGGGTTTGTGGTTTTGCCAAGTCGCAGACAACTCCGAAACTATAAAAACTATATTCGTCCGAAGCAAGGTTTCAATAAAGACATTATCCAAGAGTTATCAACCATCGTATCTCAGTTCCAGGAAATTGAGAAATATGGCATCATACTGTTAGATGAGATGAAAATTAAAGAAGATTTAGTTTGGGATAAACATACTGGAGAATTATCGGTTTTGTTGATTTGGGTGATCCTGAGCTCAATTTTGCAACTTTAAAGAAATCTAATGAATTAGCATCACACGTATTGGTTTTTCTGTTGAGAAGGATTGTCAACCCTTTGAAATTTTCATTTGCCAATTTTGCCACTACAAATGCAAAATCAACCCAACTCTTTGCATTATTTTGGAAAGCAGTTGGGATTCTTGAAGATAAGTGTGGTGTGAAAGTTGTTGGTGTCACAAGTGATGGTGCATCTGCAAACAGAAGTATGTATCGGATGCATTTACATATGACCCGTGTTGAAGATGTAAACACAGGTGTAGATGTTATCTACCGCACACGCAATGTTATGGCTCAGGAAGAAAGATACATCTACTTTTTTGCAGATCCTCCTCATTTGCTCAAAACTGCAAGAAATTGTCTTCGCAACTCTTTTGCTGGGTCATGCAGCAGAGGCATGTGGAATAATGGGGATTTCTTGACATGGAATCATATATCAAAGCTTTTCTATGATGGTGTAGATTGTGGCTTGCATCTGGTGCCAAAACTAACAAATGACCACATCAATTTGTCAAGCTTCTCTGTCATGAATGTCAGGCTTGCAGCTCAGGTTTTGAGTGAGTCAGTATCACAAGCCGTTCAAACATTTGGTCCAACTGAAGCACATGCTACTGCCACATATTGCCAAATGTTTGATAAATTCTTTGATTGTATGAATGTAAGGAACACTACAGAGTTTGGTAAAAAAGCAAAGCCCTTTTTGAAGCCCTACAAGTCCAAACAAGATGAACGCTTTATATGGTTGACAAATGTCTTCCTGAAATACCTTGCAGACTGGAAAGATTCAGTTGATGCTCGCCCTGGTGTTTTTTCTCAACATGATAGAGAAAAAATGTTCATCTCTTGGCAAACACATGAAGGTGTAAAGATTACTGTACACTCCTGTATTGAGCTTCTCCAGTACCTACTTCGGAAAGGTGTGCCATACATTTTGACCGAACGATTCTGCCAAGACCCTTTGGAAAATTACTTTGGGCGTCCGAGATCACTTGGTCATCGGAAAGACAACCCATCACTGCGTGACATAGGCTACAATGATAACACAATCCGCACAACCAAACTTTTTCAGCCGATCACAGGAAACTGTTACAATGATGATTCCATGAAGTAAAAAGAATGATGTTACCCAACCCTCCAGCCCAAGAAGTAACAAGAAAGCTAATAGAAAAAAATTATGTACATGTACAAGAAAAGATTCTCATTATCATTAAATAGCTAACAATATCAGGTGATTAAAGGAGATTAGAAATAAAGTCTACTAAGGTAAATCAAAAACCTTACAGAATCAACAGTTCCCATATGTAACACTTTAAAACATAAACAATACTTATAGGATTTAGATATCTGATATTCAAATACTTATAGGACTTAGATGGGTTGATACACTTTTTAGTTGTGTATAGTAACAATGTTATCTTTTCCAGGATCAATGTTTTCAATTTTATTTGCTTCAATATTCACATATTTCCAGATTGACAAATTACAAAGTTTCTTTTGTATATTTATAAGGCCCTATAGTGATAGTGATACATGCCCCAGTATGTTGAAGGGGCTTATGTTCTTAGGCTGTCTTTATACCTGAAAATTCAAATTTAGTATATATTTTTATATAAAAGTGTATGAGTGTATGTATGAACTATGGTGCTCTGCTAATAAAAGTCTGAGACAGCTCTTACCAAGGCCTGGGGCATGAAATGGCTTTATAGCAACAATATTTTGTCTAATATTTAACTTTTTGATCACTTCTGTTTCCCATAAATCTTCTCAACACTTTCATTGTATTTAATTTAAATTTTTTCAATAATTTTTCAAAAGTGGATTTTAAATTACAGTGGGGTATAACAAGATAATTCGCACAAACAAGCTTTTGGTTACAAGCCTTATTTTTATGAACTTTGATCTGCCATGTCTTCATTTTTTTATCAACATGTCTGGAGTTCCGTTTTCTTTGCAATAAAATCTTTGTATGAATTATATAAACATATATATATACACTTGGTAAGCAAAAGTATTGCACAGGCTGAGACAGAAATGGCCGCTCCGCAGCAAAAACTTTTTATCAAACCAAAATTAAAGTGGCCATAGTAAGTTTCATAAAAGTTATAAGATGACTTTTTAACTGGAATATGTTGGATAATTTATCAAGGTTTGCTGGTGAAATAGTTTATGCATGAATATTCTTGATTTTTGCCTATTTCTAAACAATCAACATATCGCAAAAACAAAAAAAATTGAGCCATGATGATTGAAGTACCTGTGAAACATTTGCAATAAAAAGTTCATCTTTGCACCAATTTGCGATATCTTCTTATAATGAACTCGGGGGTACTTACTTTATGCTTGGGTGTCTAGAACTGCTCATTTTCCTCACTTTTGTTGGAGTATCTGCTAAATGTTTTGGTCGGAAATTTTTGGAGCAACAATGGGCCTAATCGCAGCGGCCGCTTCGTTATATATTGCAGCAAAATTCAATCAATAAAATGTGTCACAAATCGTAAAGTCCATCTTTTCCAACCGATTTCCATTTTGCAATGGGAACAAATAATGTTGCAAATTGCGTAAAACAACATTTCGTCCTCTCATCAAATGAAAATACCAAATTTCCCGCGATAAACAGGCTCACTCAAGTGCCTCAATAGCTGTAAAAGAGTAGGCGTAATAAAATGGCTTAAAACATGCCACTTTCCACCAAATACAAGTCCATTTATGATCAACTTGGTACTTCAATACCTTAATGTGATCTTGCAAATGTTTTTCTGAACTTATCATGTCGCGATTAATAGAACCTGTTACTAAACTTTTTGATAAAGTTTTGGCAAGTCTCTCAAAGGTTTCGAAGCTGGGAGACTGTTCAATAAAAAGTTAAAAAATTTTATTTTTTAAAAAGTAACTTTTTCAATTTCTAAATTAAAAGTGTTGTCAACGGTTTGAAGTTTGGTTTGATTAGATTTTAACCATAAAAAGACTCCTAATGGCTTCACAAAAGTGGTTTGAATTTCGATCGCTTTGTTGTTGCCAACGCGGTCGCCATTACTGAATTGTCAAACCCGTGCAATACTTTTACTCACTAAGTGTATGTATATCAAACACAATTAAGATTCCTTCAAAAGTTGATGTTTTCCTATAGAAACCTATTTTTTTGAAAAAATTACACATAATCTAGCAGTATTAAGTTATATATACTTCAGGAGTTGATTTGAATTAATGAAACTGTTGTTTTTTAGATTGTGTAGATAGTTTGTTTGAAATTAACAAGATACCTAGATGTCCTATGTCATATAGAGTGGTCCTACAATTAACACATGAAACACTGAATACGAATTGTGAATAATCATGCATAAAAGGGCATTACATATAAGGTCCTTAATGCCCTTTGGTCAAGACTCCCTGTTGTTTTTTTCAATTCTGTGCGAAGTGATCTTGATTTCTTATTCCTTGATTGGATTTTATGCACTTCAACCTGGTCATTAATATGTGAAAATGTTCTGACACGAACATACAGCATTATCATATGTTCCCGCAAATTCAATGCTACTTCCTTCTTGACTTTCTCTGAAGCTTGATTGCATAAAATCTTGTAATTTGCCAAAACAATCGGATTTTTCATTAAATCAGATACCAACTGTTTGCTATCAATTCTTTTGCTCAACGTATTCACAAACTGCCTGAACTTTGTTTAAACAAGTGTAAAGATATTAAATGCCTCAGATGTAACATTCCAAAGCCCCCCTCTATCTTTGGCATTTGTGAACAAGCTTTTTCCAGACGAGCTGCTTTCTAAAGCTGACTTTCCAGCAAGTAAAATGCTGAGACTTTGATTTCCAAGCATATTCTTTGTGTTATTTGATCGCCTGATACGTCGATAAACTGTACCAAAAACAAAGCCACTCAGGTACTGGATAAGATTGACTTCTTTTACTGAAAAGGGTACATGTTGACTGGAACCAACATTACCTTCTTTGACAATAGCACCAGCTAGATGTGACAAAACATGATTTGCAACTTCAAACCCCAAGATAACTGAGCCCCAATGGGAAAGATTCTTAAAAACTGCTTCATCCGAAGACACACATCTGTAAAAATCTGGGTAGAACTTTTCAGCGCTTCCCTTGAAATCGCCAATAACGCCCCTAACGTGCTGGTAGGAAAATTTTGCATCAGCAAAACTGACTTGGTACTGAGAGAACTCGGCGCGCAACTTATCTGAGTAACATTCGTCAGAAGCCAACTTAGCAACGCTGGTTTCAATAAACTTCTTAAAAGATAAGTGGATGAAGTTTTTGCTCTGGTGTTTTAGCATTTGACATGGCAAAACCTTCAGCGTTTGGCTGAACATCAACATGTGCTACATTTCTGTGACGGGTTAGTCCTCGTTTTGTTTTGCAAATTTTGTCGCACGTCTCGCATGGAAATCCTTCAACAGGAGGAGTTGATTCTATTTCATCCATTAAAACATTCAAATCAGCATCAAAAGCTTCACTTTCTATCTGTAAATCTGTATCAAGATTTGCCAAAAGAGCATCTAAATCGTCCCCAAAGATAATGTGCACGTAGAAGACTGGGTACGAGTTAGCATCAACATTGGAAAGCAAACAATAGCTGAATTCAAAAGACAGTTGTTCGTTTCCAGACTATCCCTTTCTTATGACTATGGGGTAGAATACCAAATCAGTGAGCAACATAAGGATTTGCACTAGCCAAGGACACGAATTCACAAAGAAGATATCATGAAGACATAAAATGGTTTGCCTGTTCTTTGGCGCTAAAATCCCTTTGCAAACGATACATCCCTGAGAAGCATTGCAACAGGTTTAGTTGAATACTATGAATGCAAAATGATACTGTCAATGCACTTGTGAAAGATGACTGAATTTCCATTGAAGGTAATTGGCTCACATAATATTCATGCTAAGAGTGATGCAGAAGTTTTGCTTGTCAAGAGAACAATTAGGAAAGCAAAGAAAATCAAACCATATTTGTTGGGGATAATACAGATTTTCTAATCCTACTCTTAAATCGTGCAGCAGACAAAGACCCAGAATTCAAAGTGGTGAATGTCTTGGGATATCTTAAGGACGAAGCAGCTTTGAAAGAAACAGTCTCTCAACATATTCTGTATATCTCTCATCTATGGATCTTGGAAAAAGCAATTACTTTGAAAATTGTGAGACATATTAAAGAATTTCATCAGCAGGCTAAGATTTTTAAAACTCGCAGTCAAGGAGAAGACATTAAAAAGGCGAGGGAGAAGACTTTAGTTTGCTTGTACAACTGAACCGATCACATGTCCCTTGATAGCCTTCGGTTCAAAGATTTTGCAAGAAAGTTGCCAATAAAGTTCATTTGTTGAAGCCCAGAGCCTACCACCAACATTAAAGTCCACAAAGTACAACTGTGGAGAGAAAAAGCACGAGAAACTCCATCCAAAGGACTGGGCTAGATGCTTACAGACGAAAAGTTAATGCAAACTAAGATAGATCTACTGCAACACCTAAAGAAGTCTGAATTTGCAGCCAACGCCCAAATTAGACCACATCCAAAGCTGTCGATTTATAAAGACGACAAAACTCAATTCAGGTTTAAAATTATAAATAACTTACCATTATATTCTCCTGACCAAAGTTACTTCCTTTCGTAAGTCGACCATGTAATAACCAACTCAATAAGAACCAAGAATGGTGGATTTTAACCTCTAGAAATAACCTGTGATTTCAAAGCTTTTCCCACGTTAGACTTTATTATACGTTCTTTTACTATGTTATAAAACAGCTATTCAGTAACATAAGGCTCCAAAAAAATTATGTTGCAATCTGTTCTAGGTTCATTTCTTATTTACTCGACCATGAAAGACAGCATCCTTTCTGACAATTTCCTTATTCTGGTCCTCAACAGGCCTACTTCTTTTCAACGCTTTCACTTATGAATTTTTTTGTTAAAGTAAATTAAATATTAGGTTTTCTTTTATTATGTTGCTGTGCTATGTACCTCTTTTGATGCAGAATGGTTGCCGGTTCCTGGAGGCATTTCTTAAATATTGCATGCCTATTCTCGACTTGACTCTCAAGAAAAATAAGGTATTTATTAAATCTCATGCTATTATGTTGCCACTAGATTTCAAACTTGTTATAGTCCAGAATTTGTCTTGACCTTTTGGTTCCATCTTGTTAATCACAAACTTGTTTGTTTGATGTAGATTTCTATCTATATGTGCAAAGCATTGTTTTCTCGAGGCGCGATTTAATCATATGGTTAATTGACTTATTCTACTTTACTATATTACTTATCATGCTTCAAAGAGGCACTGGGCGCCCCCTACGTATTGCTGAAGACTTAGATCTTCCTAAGCAGCCTCATCATTGTCAGGGGCTGTTCATGTTTTTGGTGAAATTAAATACAGGTGTTATATTTTGTTATCTGAAAATGGCAAACATTTTATAACATATTGGCTAAAAGCTTTTTCGTCTGACACTCCTCAGAGCATAGAATGTCAGAATAAGGGTCCGAAGAAGCACAATGAAAATTATATACCCAGTTGTGGACCGTAATAAGCCAATCAGAAAATGCAAGCACAAGACCGGCATTATTGTCCAATCCGTGCTGCATGCCTAAAGAAAAATTACCACTAGAGTCCAAGAGAGAAAACGAACTCCTTCTGTCTACACAATATCGGCTTTGTCGTTTGTATGAAGATCGATGCCAAAACTCCTAGATAAGAAGACGACCGGGCTCTGCCAATTTTGGAAGCTAGCCAGGAATAGTTCTGGGAGTCAACGTAAGAAACGAACTATTTTCGATGATTATTTGAACTATTATTAAACTATTTTTTGGCAAATGTTGTCCTATGGTATTCTGAACATTGTAGTTTCCGTTACACCAATACACATAAAAGTCTTACATTTCAGGAAGAAGTTCACGGGGTTTTAAAGAACCTGCAGCAAAGCACTCGGTCTTTGCATCACTTCTGTGGGCACTCAAAGGTATTGTGCTTCAGTTGCATTTCCCTATTTCCTTTGAATGTTTTTTGTCAGACCATCAGTTGCCTTAGGTCACTTTCTCATAGAATGACAAGCCAGACCCTAAAATATTCGACATTTTGCGAAAGTAAGCTTTAAGTTTTTCAAATCAATGTTGCTTTGTTTTATTGAATAACGAATGTCCTTATAATTCTGTTACCCTCCAACCTCTCGAAAAGCCCCCTCCTCGTGATTAAGCCCCTCTCTTTAGCATCGAGTACTTAATAAGCCCAAACTTTCGGAAAAGGATCCCCTAACCATGCTGACAGATTATGAGAAACTATTTTTCTCACTTGACCACCTAAATGTAGGTTTATATAATTATCAATGAATTTACTGATTCTTTGTACATAAAGATTGGAAGTAATTTTACAGAAAATTCACTTGAATATGATCTTAGAAACCTTTAGTGAAATTTAGTTTCAGCCAATAGTACTCAATATACCTGGCACAGAAATAGTACGCAATTGATGTCAATGATTTGTAAAGTGACTTCAACACATCTCTTCAGTGATTGATCTCTCATTTTTATAGGTTGTTCAAGATATGACCTTGACTGGCCATGTACCTCTCACCAAGAAGTTTCTGGAAACATTTGTTTTCCGTGTAAAGGTAATAATGCCAACCAAACATACTAATGTTTATGATACCTTAGTTAGAATCATATCAGAATTGCAGCCCTTTAATAATTTTTTCCCTCATCTGTCCTTCCAGCTTTTGAAAGCATTGATTCTGTTTATAATGCTGCTACGTATCTTATCTTTCACAACAATTGAATTCATTGTCCTATTTGCACGCCATTGGCCGATTAAAGAATAGCTTAATCAGACAACATTGAAATGTATTGCATGATTGCCTTGGCAGGGGTTGCAATACTTTTGTCCTGGCAGTGTAGATCTCTTACTTATCTTGTAATGTGACAGTGCCTTTTCATAAATACTACATCTTCTATGTAGTCTTTCTTTCATATGTTACTACCTCTCGCTTCCTTTCTAGAGCTTTTTGAAATCTTTTGTTATGGGTGTTCTTAATTTCCCTTGCCCCCCTACTTTCAAACCTGTGCCGGAGCTCGTACCATTGCTTTTCTGATCATACGTGCTTCACATCTGTAAGTTAGAATGGGCTCTATTTAGCTCTATTTAGGTATTTGAAAGTGTTTACTTGTTATAACGTTGTCTTACTCTTAGATACCACCATTGTCTTCGTTTTATCTGCATTGAGACTCAGTCCTTTTTCTTCACTTTTTTCTTTTACTTGTTTTCTAGTATTTTTAGATCTTCTTCTGATGTCGCAATTAATACTGTGTCATTTGCAAGTCGAAGATTATTTATGTTGTTACCGTCAATCTTAATTCCTTGAAGTTCATCTATTTCTCTCATGATGCATTCGCTATAGATTGAGAACAGGTCTGGAGAAAACACACCTCCCTGACGCACTTCCCACTTCTTCTTTTTAAATTGCTCTATTTCACCATCATGTTTGATGGACGCCATCTGTTCCCAATAATGATTTGTAGGTCCATACCTTCCACATCTAGTTTTTGAGGATTTTCATTATGTCTGAAGGGTATCAAACGCCTTTGTATGATCGATGAAGCAAAGCTATAAGTCATGTTTTGTTTCTATTGCTCTTTCGGTGGCATTTGCGTTGCCCTTTCCCTCTTTGTAGGCGAATTGTTTATCCCCGATTTTTGGCAATATTATGTTTCTTACTCTCTGCATGAAAACTCTGAAAAGAATTTTGATGACTTGGCTGATTTTTCTTTATTGCCCCCAGGCTGCTATTGCTAAAATAGTTTTTTATGCAACAACACTAACCGCCATTACACACGTTTTTTCCTCGAATATGTTTAAGTAGGCCCATTAGCTTCGTCATAACAGTCATATCAGGTTAAAGTCGCTCTGCTTAAAGGCACACACACCACTTGGTTTAAGTCAGACAGTGGTGTGGAAAGATTGGGGTTCGAGTGGGTGAAACCCTGTGTAAAAGGTAGTCTGCTATTTTGTCAGAAATTTTCTGATCTTGTTGGAATTGCACTTTGTTGTTTTTTTATACTATCCAAGTGTAACTTTTTTGAAAGGAGTTGTTTCAAAGCTGAATATAACAATTTTATTCTGTTTTTCTGAATCAGATTGGCAATCTTTTTCAATAAAGTACTCTTCTTAAAAAGCTGTTTTAAAGAAAAAGACCACTTTGACACTTGACTTGGAATAAACGATTAGACTTTATCTACTCAGTCATTTCATTTCTAATCTAGTTGTTGTGTGTTCAGATTCATGAAAAGATTAAAATGCTTTTTAGACTTCTGCCGGAAAATCTATTTTTTTCGCTCCTCCTACGAATTTTCCTATCTAAGCCACTGAAGTCAGATAAAATGTACACCCAACTATTCAATTTAGCTCCGTTTTACCAGCTTCGCAGTATCTACTTTTTTAGATGGCTGCTGTTGGTTTAGAACTACTGATGGCCTATCAAGAGTTTTGAAAAAAACTAGGAGGACAAAGAAAAATTTGCCAAATTGGGTAATGTCAAAACACAGGACCAAACGGCCAAACTAGAGCGGAAACTCCAAAAACGTTTGTTGAAACTGGTCAACTCAAAAGTGTTGACGACAGAAATTTATGATAGGATATGACCCACGGGCTCTCAACGACCAAAAATGTATGGCCTCCCTAAAGTACACAAGCAGAACGTTCCAATTAGATCCATCTTGTTGATGTTTGGTTGAGCACAACTGGCTTTCTGAAGTTTTGTACCCTGTTCTTCAAAACCACTTTTACTGTTCCGATCAGTCAAAACTTTAGTACATAGGGCACTCATGATCTGCTTGAAATCTAAACTTCACGCTGAACTGGAAAAGCTTAAAACGATCTTTCCAGACTCTCCAGAAACGGCTCTCCAGAAGATATCATTTTGTCTTATACTGAGGAGAAGATCACAAGTTTTTCAGCTGTACAAAAGTTTGGTCCGCAAAAGTGTCCAGCTTATCTGAAGCTACCGTTGATTGGTAACACTTCTATGGGATTTGAGAGTCAGATTAAGCAAGTCATCACAAAATGTTTCTTTGCTGTCAATCCCCGTATGGTTTACAGCACTAGGAGGGCCCTTTCATTCATTCAAAAGGATAGCGTTCCTACCAACCATAAAAGTTTCGTTGTTAATGAATTTACGTGCCAATGTGACTCTGGCTACGTAGGACAAACGATCCAAAGATTGGGGGATAGGATAAAATAACATGGTCCTTAGAACCCAGATTGTGCAAAACTCTGTAATGACAACATCTTCAGATAATTGTCAGAGCCTGGTTGTCTTTCCATCTAGCAGTTTTGAAATCGGCCTATATAAAAACTAAAAAGCCGCCATTGAGAGGACAGAAGGAGCTCGTTTTCTCGCTTCGACTTTATTGGTACTTTTTTTTAACAGGCGGCACTGATTGGAAAACCATACGGGTTTTGTGCTTGGGTTTTTCTGATTGGCTCATTTTGATCCACAACTGAGTATATATTTTTCATCGTGTTTTTGGAACCCTTTTTCTGCCCTTTCATGCCCTGAGGAGTGTCAGATGAAAAAGCTTTTAGCCTTTATGATATAGAATTTTTGCTTTTTACAAAACCGTTTCCAAGTTCTGTACCGCAAAAAACTGTCTCCCTTTTTAACATCTCCCTAGGTATTTTCACCACCGGACTTTTATCGTGCAGATCAACAGTTTTCTCTCTAAAAGGTCAATTGCCTCCAAAATGTTCATTGCCACTGCCACAGAGTAGCCCAGACTTTTTCCTAGCTAACATGAATGGCACTGAAAAAGGATGTTTATACTCCCTATTCAAAGCTGGACTTCTCTGTATCATCGAAACGTAATCTAAAATATCACACTTCTTTTATTGCTAAATGTGGTTTCTTCTCACCTCACATCTTTAAGCTATTTACAAATCCCAAATTCGTCCTTCTTATGCGTTCTGCTCGCATATTTTGGATGGTGCTACTTAATGTTTTCTTGACAAAATTAGGCAAAAAGCCATTATCCTCGTCTACAACTGTTAACTTGTATAGC
Source organism: Rhopilema esculentum (assembly GCF_013076305.1). The sequence continues at coordinate 11,041,941 of NW_027019299.1, forward strand.
TAACCTATCAATATTTTGTTCTTGTTTTCATTGCTGCAAGGAGATCAGAGATATTATCCCTGGTCCACCAAGACCTGTAAAATACACCAGAAACTCCCCCCTCGCCATCCCTTTCCAAGTCTCCATGTTATATTCAGGAACTCTGCCCTACCATTCATCTTTCCACCACAAAGCTGGTAAACTTTAGAATGCTTGACACTCTCTTCCTCCCAGATTTCTACTTTTAAGCCTAAAATCAAGCTTTATCCCACCATCCTTTCATAGCCTCGACCAACTTCCTATTTCTATGGTTTGTTGTGGCACTCCCAGCCTCCTCCCTATCACTAAGAGCCATATAACTATCTATTAATCTTTGTAGTTGTAGGCTGACAGGAGGATATTATTTCCACAAGGGATCTGTCCAATTTTTAATTGGTGCACTTTGTCAAAATCAAAATCCGGTTCATAGTGCCCCCACAAGAATGACTCTGCCGAGCCAAACTACTTGAAGAACTGAGCGACGGGTGTTTTTTAAGCCACCTGTGCAAAAACAGTTGCCTCTTTTTTTTCTTTTGAGTATAAGCCTTTCTCAGAAACTTTTATCATACATATACATGTAACTGCACTAAAACGTCTATGCTGACCTATTTAAAATTTGAATTCATCTCTAGACAATGCTTGCTGTTAATCAATGCCACTCTGCATTTTGGCTTGGGAATTTAAAAAGCAGAGATGTTCATGGAAATGAAATTAATTCTCAAGCGTCATTCAATGAAACTGAAGAAGAGGTTTGTTGTATTTTTTCAGTAGCATTTTTTCAACAGTGACCAACATTACCACCAAAATGGGAAAAAGAGCTGTATACTCAGCTTTTAGAAGGGAGACACTTAAATTCAAGGTTTTGCTACAACTACTAGAAAATGCCAGAAAAGGTGATAGAATTTTTTGAATAACTAGAATTCAAATAGTTGTGACAAGCTATGTAGAAGTTTGAAGATTGCTTTTTCAGCTAAAAATTATTGAAAATTTACAATGTATAGTAAAATTGCGAAAAGAATTATACATTTTTTTCTCCAGATAACTTTCTTCTAGGCTTATCTTCTGATCTTATCGAACAACCTACAGAAAGTAGGAGATTCTTTCTGTTATTCTGTGCTTTTAACTGTTTCGGATCTTAGGGAGCATTAGACCAGGTTAATTTTGAGATAGGTGCCACTTGGATGCGAAATATATTGCGGTGGTTGTTTCAAGTACCCACACATGTAAAAGTTAAGAAAACAGATGATGAACGGTGATCTGCTGGGACCTTAAAGGTGAAAATGGGGCTGAAATAGTGAGCAGACGTAATTTCCTGTGCAAGTGAAGATTGAATATTTCCTTCTGGAAACAACACAAGTTACATTCTTTGCTTGATAAGAGTAGTTAAGACCTGTTTTGAGTACATTCAGTTGAAAACGATACTTTTTCTTAATTAAAATGGTCACGCGATTACAATCTACCCACGATCTACCCTTGACTTTATATGGAATTCTTTGCTCTTTGTTACAATATATCAAAACAATGCTGCTAGTATTTTACAACTCAAGAAAATGCCGTTAAGCTCTGTATTCCATCATCTCCATGCTAGTTGTCTATGCCTTGGTACTGTCAATATAGTCTTGGTTATAGATGTCGCATAATATAACATTTCAAATGATGGAATTAAGGATTTTGTCTTTTACTATGTTTTGTGGTAGAGTAGTTTTAATTTCTTAGTGTATAGATGGATACAATGAATTGTATAGTCCACTACAACAAGAACGAAAGTCTGCGCAGTAAGATTAAATTAGTTTCTGAAGTAAATAGAAAGAAAATCTATGCTACAAAGCTGTTGCAAGAAGAACTAGGTAGGCAAAGTCATCATGCGTTACAGTGCGGGACAGTTCCTGAACATATTGACACAACAAAACATTGCATTGATCTCGAGCCTTGTTGTAAGCATAACCACAAGACTGACATTTAAAGTATAGATAAGCCATCGGCAAGCTGTTCTCGTCCAATAAGAGCAAAGGTGTCAGTTGGAGCTGATAACAGGGGTGTTTATCCGAAAGAGTAAAAAATTTTTGGCCCTTTACAATATCAATTGAACAAGCGGTTACAACTCTCAAGCAAGCAGCAGAGGCAAACAAAGATCATAGCTTGTATTACGAAAGAATAAATGGCTTTGACCTAATTGCATAATAATTCAATTGTCAAAAACCTTTCTATAAAGAATTCACAGGAAAAAAGTCTAGTCAATTTCCCAAATCCTCGAAGGAGATTACAATTCTGTCATTGAATGTCTAAATTTCAAAGTGCTCTGCGAAAATCAAGCTGTATCAATGAAAGTTCTTTATAATATGTATGGGCTACATCCTGATGGTACAGATAGAGAAACAAGCTAAACAAGAGAAACACATTTTTGCAGCACAAAAAGTCTGTAAGCACTGGGAAGAGAGTGGATTAGGTTGAAAGTTGTGAAGGAGAAACTCCAAATTTTCTTTACAAATACAGAAGAGGTGTAAACTTTAGGATCTCAAGATATTTTGTTTCAACTATGTGTTGGATATGCTGGAGAATTTCGACCAATTGGAAGACCAATTGAAACTGGAAGACCACTAGCATTATCATCACGGGCGTCGCCAATAAAATTATCTCATCAGACGAGGAGGTGTTGGTAGGAGAAATCGGGGACGATGGAATTGGAGAAGGTGGAGCTACGACTGAGGGGCAATCGCAAGCAACTCCACCACACGCAATAGCTCCAGTAACCCCAATATCATCGTCAACTCCAATAGTTGGGCAAGTTGCCGAAGTAGAAGCTGTAAGAGCACAATCAACATTAGAACAGGAAAAAGTAGCTGATTAATATGCTGGTATGAAATACTTAAAAAGAAACTTACCAGAAAAAAATCTCTCGAAGGATCAAGTATTCATAAAAGAAGCAAAATGCCCAATATGCATGGAGGGGCATGGTGCTGACAACCAGGACATCATATACAGGTGGAGTGCCTGTAAGATTGATTACCATGGCATACGTCTGCTGTTGTGGACAAATAATGCAGACACGTGTCCAACGTGCCGGGCAGTTGGAGACCAGAGCTGTGTGTTCATTGAAATAATAGTTTTTATGCCGCTAATATCAATCCAGGACATGATCGACCATATTTTAATCAACAGGACAATAGATGACCTATCAAGGTTTAACAATATTGCAGTAGTCAAGCTGCTCAACCATGACGGAGGAGAAGTTGATTTCCATGTTGGCTAGTTATAATTCGTAATTCAGTTTTTAGTTTAATAGTTGTTGGTAGTTCTAGTGTTAATTGAGAGTTTTCGGCATTGATTAGTTTTGGTTCAAATAGTTTTAATGGTGATCCTTTGTTTAGTGTTAATTAATGATTTTATTGATAATTCATAGTTCTAATGTTAATTCATAGTTTAGTGTTGCATATTTGTTTTAGTGTTCATACATAGTTTAATTGCTAGTTGGTCAATACATAGTTTTAGTATTCATCCAAAGTTTCACTCATAGTATTCATCCATAGTTTCATTTCTTATTGAGTCTGGGATGTAACTGCGAATCTGGAGTGTCGTGGTTGGGGTGTAGACGTGTTTTGGTTTCAAGATGTGGGAATGTTTTAGTAAGATTTCATGTCATCAAACTGAATGATACTATGGCATTAAATGTTTGGGCAAACTAAAACTTGAAAAATGGCGGAAAAGGCAATTGCATCAAAAGGACCTAGCAAGCAGTATCAGACTGGAAGGCGTGGCCAAGGCAGCCAACCACAATTTGAGGAAGCTCTTGCTCTTATTCACAAAGACTTTGCCAAATTGCCGTCCGCAGAAACAATAGACAGACTAATGAACGACCTGGTAAATAAACTTGGGAAAAAAATCAAAGAAAAGGTAGGGGAAAGAGCTTCCAAAATTGAATCAAGAATCGACAAGCTAGAACAAAGGACCGAGTTCGGAAAACACGTTGGTTGTCGTAGATCATCTTCATAGAAAGATCGAGGATAATGAACAGTACAGTAGATGCGTCTGCTTGCGTTTTGATAAAGTCCCCCTTACCTACCAATGACAATAAGGAGGACTGTGTAAAAAAGATAGGGAAACATAGTAAATGAAATGAATTGTGGATTAGATGCAAGCGATTGTGGATCAGATTCGCTGTGTAATAGAAAAAATGGTTTCTCTTCTCCTAAAGTAAGGTAGAAACTTGACGTGATATTAGGGATTGTTTGTTTTTTGTGATTATCGCAGAGGGTCCTTCCTTGCCCACCCTCCCTTCTCATTCATATTTGTGTTTGGGTGATTGGGTTGTTAATTCCTGGGAATCACTGCGAATGCAGGTCTAGTTGGTTTACAAAAGCTAATATCATTATTCTTGTTCATCTTCTTTTCCATTTAAGTAGACACAAAATACCTTGGTCTACATGATTATATGAGAAATTTTTTTAAGGGAAATTCATAGGGAAAAAAATTGTTAGAAATTTATGAATGAATAGCTTTTTGTGACGTAACTGCTTAGCAAATTCCAGTGACCTCATTCCAAAGGAGAGCACTTTTTCCGAATAGCCCCGTATCATTTTTACTGCCTGTTGTTTATGTTGTCAATGAATTTCCCAAAAGTACACAGAGTGTGAAATTTGACAGTTATTACTTAACTACATCACCTTTCCCATTCTCTCGTCCCAATAGGCAAAAACTACGATGTCAATGGTATTATTTCGCTATCAGTTAATTTGTTTCTTCTTCACTTACTTAGAATCCCATTATGATTATGATTTTTGTTTTAAATTGCTGCTGCTGTTACTTCTATTGCAAAGATGGTTCTGATATGGGACGTGTTCGCAGAATGACCAAACATGCAAAGTGTATCTGTTATAATAAAATGCCTGTAGGAGTGAACGAGTGGCGTGTAGGGATTTCTTATTGCAGATTCCTGCATATCACAAGAGTTTATCGTGTCCTCCCAATTATCGAATTGTTGTTGAGTGTATCAGGATGTCCGGTCTACTTGTACTTCTTCATGTGGCTATCAGTTTTCACCGCTTCGATCTCAATTGTAGTTGTTTGGCTATGGTCACATCTCATTCCAATGAGCTCACAACCCGTGATCATTACCTATGTCCTGTCACGCTTGAATTCATCCGCTATAATCTACTTTCATCTTATTTTGAATATCTTAAGTAAGAATATCTACAAAATGGAAGTTAATAAATGATTTTCTTATTGAAAAACACTATCTATATCATGCTTGTCAGTAACTGCCTCGAAAATTTCCTACCTGGGCAACGCTACCTCCTAGATATATTACTATTTTCGTCTGGAGACATTCATACAAATCCGGGTCCCAACGTAAAAAAGTTGTGAAAAATTGTATTGTAGCTTATTGAATGAGATCATTGGCAAAAAAAAATAGTTAATATACCGCCAATTGTAGAAAATGGCCTTTTTGTCACTTATCTTGAAGCTATGGCAAATTTATTCAATGATTATTTCGTAGAACAATACGGTGTCATACATACAGGTAGCAGCTTTTGGGCCAAGGTGTCCTACTTTACTACAGAATGTTGATGTAGATAGAGAAAAGATACTTAATATAATTCGCTCTCTAGATGCAAATAAGGCACACAGTTGTGATAATATCTCCATCTCCATTGTAAAGGTCTGTGATAGTGCGATAGTAGAGCCTCTCTGCTTGACCCTGGAAAAGCGTATAGAAACTGGTGTTTACCCAACTTCCTTGAAGAGAGCAAGCATAATTCCTGTTCATAAAAAGAACAGCAAACAGCAAAAGCAACTATCGGCCAATTTTCCTTTTTCCAATCTTTGGAAAGGTATTTGAAAAACTTCTGTTTGGTGCTATATATAAGCATTTATGTGACCATAGCCTAATGACTCTAAACCAATCTGGATTTTACCCTGGTGATTCAACCATAAACCAACTGGTCTTCAGTTTCAGCTGCGTTTCCCAGGGCTCAGTGATCTCCCTGAAAATGTTTTGTGTAGAGCAAAGCACTTTGCTGATGATACGTCTCTTTTTCCATTGTAAAAAATGAATATATCACAGTCTCAGACTTAAATCGTGAACTTGAAAAGATCAGAATAAGGGCATGGGAGTGGAAGATGTCTTTCAATGCCGATAAAACAGGGGAAGTTTTCTTGAAAAAACTAAGCTATTCCATCCTATTCTCAAATTGGGGAATGATGATATAAAATCATGCTCAGCACACAAGCACCTTGGGACGATTTTAGACTACAAACTTGGTTTTCAAAGTCATTTAAGAGAAGCAATTCTGAAGGCACGAAGAGGTATTGGGTTGATAAAATATCGTTCCAAATATGTCTTCAGGGACGTTCTCGACCAAGTCTATAAACTTTATTTAAGGCCACACCTAGGCTATGGAGATGTTATCTACCATAGATTTGATTCAGAAATGCATCTCGAAACAAAAAAGTTGGAGCAGGTGCAGTTTAGTTTTGTATTTTAGTTATTTAATTATAATTTATCGTTTCTGACGTCTATCTCAAGACACACCTTTGGTACGTTTTAGTCTTTCTAAAATTATTGTGTTCATTTCTCTTGTTAGTAAGTATAATTAAATGTTGTATATTGTTAGTGCAATGCATAGCCAGAACTCACTGACCCTGTGTCTTTTTTGGTATGAATGGTACATTTTATTAAATATATTGTGTTAGTTTTTAATTGGAATACAAAAAAATAGTTTCATTGTATCTACACAACTGCAAATATATAATCATATATTTTGACAAATAATGACACAATTCGAACTGCTGATGTGATATAGTAGCACGACATCTTGAACAGTTGATGTGGTATTCGAACATCTTAAATTAAAACTGAGGCTGATTGGTTGATAGCAATATCCTAAAAATAAACACATGCTGATTGGCTGAAGCCAACGTCATTGCTGATGTGACATTGGAACTGTATTCTGATTGGTTGAAACTGACGCAAACATCTAAAAATAACACTGATTCTGATTGGTTGATAGCAACATCCTAAAAATAAAAATTAATTCTGATTGATCGATTGATCTGAATTCAACATCATTGCTGACGTGGTATTTGAATTATTAAGATATATAAGTGGGCAAGCAAAGCAAAAAAATCAGTTGGTTTGTGAATCACAAAGAGTAACGATAAAGCGAAGTTTTGAGGAACAAATTGATGGAGAAGATGAACGCAGTGATGGTGATAGTAAGAGGGGTAAACATCAATGTAGAACTTGTTTAAAGTTCTTTTGGGAGAGTGCAGAATATGTACAATCATATGAGAACTATGCACAATCACCATACAATAGTTGGAGGTGCTAGGTCTTTTGCAAGGATTGTTGGTGCAAGATATTGCAAGAAACATCATGGACAATGTTACATATATCTTCAAAATTATAATGAAGGCGTAAATTACTATGTGGCCTTGGATGTTGAATTCAAAAAGATGTTAGAAGACACATTCACAGATCCACAAATTACATTTAGAACTGAAGTTTACAGACTCCTTAAACGAGCACTGACAGATATTAATGGTCAAGCAACCGAGATTATAGAAACTTTGAATAATAGCTTTGACACATTTATTGGAAATGGTAGCGGTTGGATCTTTAAAAAATTTGGACGAATGCAGCTGAAAATGTTTGATTATAGACCAATGGCCTGTGTTGGAGGCACTCAGCAGGGTTTTTCAAAGCACCAGAGTGGATTGCAGCTAAAAAGGCAATTGTTAATGTGCAAAACTCAAATAAGAAGTGTTTCCTGTGGTCAATCTTAGCAGAACTAAATCCCCAGGAAAAGAATGCTGCAAGAGTCACCAAATATCGACCATATGGACACGAGCTGGATACGAGTTGCCTAAAGTTTCTCTTAAAACCAGGGAATGAAAATATGCTTGCAAAGTTTGAAGCAAGTAACAACTTATCAATAAACATATATGGGTTGTATAATGATGTTGGCAAGGCGAATACGATGATAACTGTGATGATGATGATGATGATGGTGATGATGATGGCAAGGGTGTGAAGAGTAAGAAGAGTAAAAAATATGTGACATGTGACATATGCTTAAATTCATTCAGATGAGAATCAACAATGAAGAAGCATTCGGAATTTTGCACACCAGATGGGTAGATTCAAGCCGTAAAAAAACCCAATAGATAATGAACTAAAATTAAAAAACTTCAAGAACAAGATGATTCTACCATTCATCATTTACGCAGACTTTGAAGGCATATTAATAGAGGTGACAAATCCAAAAAACTCAACAGTATACCAAGAGCACATACTAATAGGTTATGCGTTTCGCATCAAATCAATAGATACTTAATGGCAATATACCCTGGAGATATACACGGTTGAAGATTGTGTAAACCATTTCCTTCTACAAATGGACTACTACAACTTACTTAATAAGGGGGATATTCAAAAAGACAGTACCAATGATGGAGCTTAATTATAGACAGTTAAAGAGTAGACAAGTGCAGCCAACTGCTAATGTTGCAACACTGCTTTTAACAAAAATGATGGAAATATGTGTAAGGTAAAAGATCACTGTCACACCACAAGACTGTATAGAGGTGCTGCATTCAGTCACTGAAACCTAAACAACCTCAACATCATTGCTAAAAACACACTATCCCAGTAGTTTGCTAAAATCTCAAAGGTTATGACATGTATCACTTACTAGGCAATCTAGACAAACGGTCCTTAATAGAAGGGGGGACGCTTATTAGTTTTTCGATTTTTTTCTGACCCCACCGGAGCTTATTCGCTTATTAATCTTTATATGCAATCATTCATATCCCTTATTTCATTTGTCCTTTGTTCTTTCAGGTGTGAAATTTCTGTAAAGTTTCTCTTAAATGAAAAGGTTGCATTGTACAAAAGTTTTAACATAGAAAAGTAGTATAACATCCGAAAAAAATTACATAGGCCTGACTGATGTACACAATGATAATTAGCCTGCTCATTTTAGTAATGCAACAATACATTATTACATGGTGATGATTGTCATTTTGCTATCGATTGTATTCAGAAGAAAATCTCATTTGACCCCAAAAAAGAATCATCACGTTATTTTTCGGATTTTTCACATTTCAGACTCCCCCCACTTACTCTGCTTATTCATTTTTTGAAAAACTTCTGACCACCCCTTCTCCAATTATTAAGACCCCCTTTCTATTAAGGACCTTACACTACCAGTATAATCGCCACAAGCTCTGAAAAGGTCATCTCAGCATCAATTGCAGGTCTCAAGTTTATTGATTACCTCAGTTTTTTTCAGGGAATCAAGGAACACAGGGTATTTTCAGTTCCTTTGCGATTAAACTACTTGATTTTCTTGTTGTCTTTCGTTTCACAGGTCCTCTTCTTCCTCTTTTCTGTCTTGGTTTTATTCCTTTTATTCTTTCCCAGACCCTCTTATTTTATGAATTCCCGCGTCTATTGCTACTCTAGCTTCTGCTGCAGCTCCCCCCTTTGCCAGTGATTTAGCTCCTTTAATGGCCGCCTGTTTTAAAGCTTTTTTGTTACATTTCGTGCTATTGCTTTCCCCCTTGCTTCAAACCTGCTTTAACAGCTTGTTTAGCTGCTGCTCTTGCTAATGTTGAACTCCTCTTATCAAAATTTAAATTTCTTCTCCTTGGAAATTTACCCTTCTTTCTTTTATACTTTCCTTCTCTGCCGATGACTTTAACGGCATCATCAAATTCCTTATCATCTTGGAATGCTGCGTCTAGTCCTTCATCTATCGCTATTGTTGCCGCTGTCATTAGCAGTCGTGAGATATTTGCTCCTTTAATAAATGTTTTTTCCAAATATATTAATTGCTTTATTCCCAGCCCCTTGCCTGAAAGCTTCTTTCTTCTTACGGTAATAGTTCTTTTACTATTCCTATGCTCATTATTATTCTTCTTCTTCTTATTAGCCAAAATTCTCCTCCGCTTATCCTTTCTAGTTATAACTAATTGTGTAATTTTGACCTGCACTACGAGCAACTATTCTGCATAAAGATTTGTAAAAAACAACAACACATGGCATCCTTTCATAACATCATATGATTGAAGAAGCAAATAACGATCAATGAGTTCATTTTTTTAAGTTATAATTTCAACAGGCTCATTTTTCAAGTTATAATTTCAATAGGTTCATTGAATTCATCATCTCATGCTCTACTATTCAGGTCATTTCAATCATTCACAATCATTTCTTCAACCTTCTCTTCAACATTCTCTTCAGTCTTCTCTTCAATCTTCTCTTCAGTCTTCTCTTTAAGTTCCTGTTCCACTCACATATAAAGATTGCGCGTGAAACAGTCACACTGATCATTGGTAGCTTATAGAAGCTCACAAGCTCACAGTTTATCAGTCTATCAAGATCAAGCATGAAACAATCACATTGAGCATTACCATTATATAGATACCCGCAACTGTAACAGTTTACCAGGTTATCAGTCCTTTCCAGGTATTGTGAATATTTTCTCAGTTCTTTCCATGCGATATTCGGTTTCAACATTCCATTTATTGTTGTGTGGACTTTAAAGGATGCTATATCATCACTAAGGTCTTCTGTTGATCGTACACATAATACTGATCCTAATTTTGATATTGCTGTAAATGGTGGGATATGTTCATGCATCTTTCCTAATATGTTTATTCATTAAGCAGCTGTCTTTATTCTTGAATATTATCAACCCATATTTCTTCATATGAAAAGTTTTCATTCATTGTGAAATATTCACCATTATACCATATTAGACTCATATTCAATACCTTCATTTATGTGATTCTCTTCTATGAGGTCTTGCCCGATTGCGAGTACTCTTTTGAATCTGTACATCTTGACCTTCTTGTTTGGAACTACTTTTTCATCTGAACACCTGCAGCTAATTCCCACTTATATACTCTTTACATTGATTCGAATGTTCCAATATCACATCAGCTTCAACCAATCAGAATACAGTTCGAATATCACGTCAGCAGTTCGATTACTACATTATAAATAAAGTTGCAGTTAACTTTCCATTTAGTTCTGAATCTCGTCGTTGTTGATTTTTGAAAATGTTTGGTGTGTCAATTGAAAGGGTTGCGGGGATTGTTTTGATTAATGATGATGTTGATAAAAGCACAGTGGAATTGAGTTGCCTTGGCAATTAAAAGAGCTATTACAGACTTACAAAAGATTTGTGATGAAAGCGGTTTGATAATGTCACTTGATGGTATTCATGAACAATTACATAATGCTGTTGCTGATTTAAATGATATTATTCTCGATGATGGGATCAGTTGGGGGCCAATAGTCGTGATGTTCGCATTCGCCTTGGAGGTTCAGAAAACCTGCAATGATGAATCGATTAAAGAAGGAATCAAAGTTGGACTAGTAATCGTTTTAATGAGTGATAAAGTGACTATTTGGATTAACAATAATGGTGGTCTTGAAGGACTATGCAACTTTGTTGATAATGGTAAGGCACTTCACCATTGTGATAAAATTATGGATATTTGTAAACATACTTCATTAATTTCTGTTAGTAGCTCCATTGTACACTTACGTTCAAAAAGTATTGGGACACCCTTCGAAACTTCGAAGACATTTTATGCAACAAATTCGGAAAGACTTTTTTAAAATCTTTCTCATTAAAAAAGTACGGCAGTTATTTCCATGAAATTTTCACAAGACATTGTTGATATTTTGAAGCCTTTTATGTACGCCAAAAAATTAAAAATACATCTACCATAAAATTTCTATAGGTCTCGAGACGAAAACATGGAAGCTCTGAAAACTCAAGAACTGAGTTAAGAGAAGCGCTTACAAAGTGCTTTCTACTATAATAAAGTAAATGGATTTTGCGATATTGCATCAATTCTGGGCTGCTCAATGAGTGCAGCTTTTCTGGTATGTAAAAAGTTTTTCCGCACAAGAACAGAACAAAATTTACCAAGGGTATGCAGACCAAAGAAGTTTACGACGCCGAGGGACGACAGGTCTTTACTGAGGGAACTGCGAAGTAATAGGTTTGAATCCTTACTAGATATTATGTTGTCATGTAAAAGAAGCTAAATAATGGAACATAAGCAAAAACATGGCTATAGAAGTCATGAAAAATACAAATTTTCCAGCGTTATAAGAAGAAAATGCTCTCTCAAAGCAAAAATTACTCATCGACGATGAGTACAATGGCTTCTCCTTTAATGTTACGCAATTTTAAAAGTAGCTTGAATAAATGCAATAATTTAATAAATTTTTTGAAGCTTAAAAGTTTGATTTTATAATTTCTTTAATAATTTTATTTGTTATGCAAACGTGAAATTAAAAAGTTGTATTTGTTTGGACAGCTCTAAAATTTTTGGAAGGTCATGTGACTTTGCCATTGTTAGGCCATTCAGCCCTTCTGCATATTTTGCTGTTATAATCAGGAAAATCGAAAGAATCCTGTGTTTTCTTGGTTATTCTTCATAAGTTGAAGCATTTTGTCAACTTTTTATTCCATTTTGGGGAAACTTGGGCCTAGATTATTTGTAGAAAGACTGCCTAAATCTGAAAAAGTTTCCGTTGCAAAACCGAATCCAACGGAACGCCCTAATTCGTTTATCGAATTCGTCCCAATACTTTTTGAACGTAAGTGTAGTTTCAATACTTAGCCATGTTTGTTTATTTTACTTTAAAGATTAATGAAGTGAATTAGAATGTTTCTGTTACGCCTCTAAACGGTTGTGAACTTCAAATGGGCTCTTTTGCAGTGGTCATACTTCAAGTCAGGGAGGGTAATCAAATACCCTTATTTCAAATCCAACACTAACATCACCATAGAATCTACCGCGCATGCGCAAAACTCATAACTTATTTCTCAAAACTACAAACAGCTCCATACACCAAATCGGGACCTTCTCTGCAGCTTTTCCTACAGAGTATCCGCCACCTGTGCTTTATCCTGCTATGCAGTGTCAACTGTGCTTGTTGCATCCCCTTCTAACCTACTAAAGTGGATAAGTCTTGCTTAGCAAACAAATAGCATTTTGAATAATATTTCAGAACAAAAATCAAGATGATTTTCTTGAGCAAAGTGATGAATAACATAATTTTTTTGTTTTTGGTGGTTGAAAAAAATCGACATGATAAATTTCAAGGCATTTTACCTTTAAAATTAGAACTAGCTGTTCCTCTGGTCCTCTGGGGCTGTGGCCCCATCATTGCTCCTTGACCATGAGGGAGGTTCCCTAAACTGCCTGCTGAGAAATGTTAATGTGCAACCGTCAACTTTTTTTCTGTATCCGCCCCTGGTTAATGCAAGTGCTATCGGCCATCATACATAATTCAATGATTGTAGTCACGTAATTGAGCAAGCAGCGCATTATCTTCATGAAGATGTTATTAAGTTTGCAAATGCGACTCCAGAACTTGCTAGGCCTTTCAGCATTGATTAACTTACTTAAAGGAGACAGGCAGTGGATTCGGTTTTTTTCTGCAGTGCCTGATACAAAAGAAGAGCCACCAAAATAGTGAAACTGCCAATTGATTGTTCAATCCATACCCGGCATATCTTTTACAAGGTTTAACAAAAAGAAAGTTTATCACAGTAAACACTTTTTGCTAGGGCATGGTCTTCATAGTATTACAAGAGAAAAGAAACCTGTTCAGATCGTTAGTCATCTTTGTCATTCTATTGGCTACCACCTTATCTATGGAATCGAAACTTCCCATACTAAGGAAGCCCAACTGCTAGAATTACCTGCAAAACTAGAAACCTCCTTGGGCATCGTTTTAAGGTTTTTCTGGTTTGATTATTTTGACATCAATATCGAAACTCAGACTGGGCATGGAGCAATTTACTCAAGACACATGGTTGCATTCCAAGAGGAATCAAACATCTCTGAGCTACCCCAATTGTCAGTGCAGTTTGAACAAACGCTAAAAAGAAGGCTAGAATGGCCTGAAAATGAGCCTGACAAAATTATCGTAGATGCCAAGATGGAGCCCCCCACTTTGCCAGGAGTCTTGGTAAAAGACAAGTTTAGCAAAGAAGGTTTCCTGAAGAGTTACTTGTTGTGGATCATCTTGAGAAAGCCTAATTCCTCGAAACAAATAGTATCTAATTACACTTACATTTTAAAAGTATTGCACCACCCGCCACGCTGTGAAAATAAAAAACAAGAAAATACGCTTGTCATTTTTTTATTTCCGAACCATGCCGACCTCTGAAAATCACAAAAAGCAAGCTATGGTGAAAGGAGTACCTGTAAGAAAATTGCAATAAAAAATGTTTCCTAAGCACAATCTTATAAGATTTCATTAAGGCAAACTCAAAGATACTCATTTTCACAGGCTTTTTGTACTGCAAAGGACCTAATTTCGAAGAATCTTACAAAAGAAGTAAATTGATAAAATATGTAACTAGTCTTTCCTTTCATTTTTTTTCCAGTCAATTGCAATATTGTTCAAGAAACAATAAATGCTGCTAATTGCTCAAAACAACATTTTATCTCTTTGTTGAATGGAAATACCAAACTTTCTGCAATTAACAGTCGCAAACAGAGACACCCAAGTCCTCATAAAACAAATGCCGTTAAGGTGTCACTTTCTGCAAAATTAAAAGCCAGTCATGTTTTTTTTAAAATCAACATGCGACATATAAAACAGACTGCCTCAAAAGTTTTTGATAAAATTTAGCAAGTCGTACAAGGGTTTCAAAGCTTCAAGACTGACCAATACAAAATTTGTATTTTTAATATTCTGAAAATAAATCTTTCTCAAAATTGAAACTTGAAATGTTGCCAATGTTTTAAAGTTATGTTTGATTGGTTTGGAACTTTGAACCGACTACTGATGACTTCACAAAAGTCGTTTGAATTTTGAAGGTCATATTGTTAAAAACTCTGTCGCCTTTTTTCGTTCGTATAAGTAGTGCAGTACTTTTCGAACGTAAGTGTACATTGGCTGGTGCACTTTAGCGAGAAAGATGTCGTCACTTGCAACATCGAGAAAACGGAAATGACATATCTGCCACCAATCGAGTCAAAGTTCACTGAATTTCTAACGATCTACAGATACCTTACCTATCTTTGAAAACTGTCAGCTCAGGTAACATTAGATGTAGATGCAGCTATGAATGCATACAAGGTAACATGGTACTTTTTAAATTAATTCAAGAATGTTTTGATACACCTTGGAGACTTACATTACACGAAGGGCAACTTTTGAATGATTGGCTAGATAGTTGGTGGATCAGGCGCTGAAGGTGCGCTTTTTGAAGCAAATGTTTGTTGTTCCGGAAGTCTGAATGGCGCTTTGTCAAGGAGCCATTACCACTGGCCCTGGACAGTTAAGCGTTATCAAAAGCTTTAAAGCGGCTGTTGTTAGGGCGGTTTATCACAGAGAATGATGCACAAATACCAAATTCATTTATCGTGGCTTCACAGGATATACCCTTCTTTTAGTTTTTTTACTTATAAAAAAGTAATTAAGCTGTAGCTGCAGGTCCACATCAACGTATGTATATATGTATGTATGTATGTAGGATCACGAGCATATTAAAAGAGACCAGAGTTTTCAATGCAAATACCGTGATTGCTATGTTGCAGTTTTAGAGCAACTGGAACAGTTGTATTCAGGTCTGAAAGTTTTTCTGGGTAAAAAGGAATGTCCTTTCTAGCTCACACAAAGTGCCCTAAAGGGTAGCTATTGATCAGACGGGCGAGCAGACCCTCAATCTCGACGCAAAAACAATTGGTGGCATAAAATGTTTTGCGTCAGATTTGTCTGCAATACTAAAGTGGACATTGAATCGAGCAGATCAGACCAAAAGCACAAACTGTTTGCTAAAGTTGACCAATTTGACCCGAGCATCAGCTTTGTACAAACCACTTGGTCCCTCAGTTATTGGAAACAAAAAGCTGGTTTACAACATTGTCACGGTTTTATATGAAGGGTATTTGATCCCTTTCGATGAGAGTCTCTTGTTAGGTCGCTTATATCAAAATCTTGCAACAATCTTGCAAAATATGATATCAGCATGAAAACTTGATTACTTTTGTAGTTTGAGGTGTAGAATATGATTCGAAACAAATCCAAGCTGAAAAATACCTCCAACAGCTATTTTTAGAACATTGAACTCGGTTCCAGTCTCCAAATGAAAAACAGTCACTTTCGAGTGACTGACCGAGATTATGTCTGCAAAATTTGATATTCATATACAATCTGAAGTGTGAATTGTCATGCCAAACAAAAAGGTCTATAAAACACCCAAAATTATTCTTTAAGAATATTGAACTAAGTCCCAGTCCTCAAAATGAAAAAGTCACTTACGAGCAACTCAACGAGATTTTGTCTGCAAAATTTGATATTCATATACAATCTGAAGTGTGAAATGTCATGCCAAACGAAAAGGTCTATAAAACACCCAAAATTATTCTTTAAGAATATTGAACTTAGTCCCAGTCCTCAAAATGAAAAAGTCACTTACGAGCAACTCAACGAGATTTTGTCTGCAAAATTTGATATTCATATACAATCTGAAGTGTGAAATGTCATGCCAAACGAAAAGGTCTATAAAACACCCAAAATTATTCTTTAAGAATATTGAACTTAGTCCCAGTCCTCAAAATGAAAAAGTCACTTACGAGCAACTCAACGAGATTTTGTCTGCAAAATTTGATATTCATATACAATCTGAAGTGTGAAATGTCATGCCAAACGAAAAGGTCTATAAAACACCCAAAATTATTCTTTAAGAATATTGAACTTAGTCCCAGTCCTCAAAATGAAAAAGTCACTTACGAGCAACTCAACGAGATTTTGTCTGCAAAATTTGATATTCATATACAATCTGAAGTGTGAAATGTCATGCCAAACGAAAAGGTCTATAAAACACCCAAAATTATTCTTTAAGAATATTGAACTTAGTCCCAGTCCTCAAAATGAAAAAGTCACTTACGAGCAACTCAACGAGATTTTGTCTGCAAAATTTGATATTCATATACAATCTGAAGTGTGAAATGTCATGCCAAACGAAAAGGTCTATAAAACACCCAAAATTATTCTTTAAGAATATTGAACTTAGTCCCAGTCCTCAAAATGAAAAAGTCACTTACGAGCAACTCAACGAGATTTTGTCTGCAAAATTTGATACTCGTATATAATGTGAAGTTTGATATGTCATGACAAGCAAATGAGGTCTATAAATAACCCAATTGTTATTTTTAGAACAATCAACTTTGTCCCAGTCATGAAAATGAGGAAGTTACTTGTGAGCGATGTAACAAGTATATTTCAGCGAAATTTGATATTCATATGCGATCTGAATTTCCCCCGTTTCCTTTTTTGAAATGTTTATTCTGTCTCATAGTCATACTGTAATAGATGATAAAATGCAATCAATGAAAGTTCCATTACCAAGTACGTAAAATATAAACATTCGTATGTATTTTGCTGCTTAAGAACGGAGTTAGCACTAAAATTCCCTAGATTCACTTTTTAGAAGTGGGCACAAATGTCAAATTGATAATACGACGTGTGAACTAACTATTCATTTTTCCGGATCAACATAGTTTCCAATATATTGAGGCAGTTCTGTTCACATTGTTCATAACTTCCCGTGCAACTGCACTTAACCAACTCGTGGCAGGTCTTTAATGCTTAAGGTATAGAAAGCTGTTCATTTTCGAGTCACTGTTTGTACTTCGCCATCTATCACTCGCCATCCAAATTCCACAAAGTCAGAAACAGTTTGCTATCGGTTAAAAGATTGGCCCTGAAAGCAAAACGTTGGTTTTTATCAGCTGCACCTGTGTAAGCTTTCCCTAAGCAAGATTTTTAGCTCTTTGGGAATCCTGTTCCAGGACACAACGCATTTTTCTAAAAATTCTCTTACTTCAAAGACACGTTTGTTGTCATATTCTTGAATTCCGATTAGAAATTTGCTCTAGACCGAATATATTGCATCATTTTCATTATTTTAGTTTCAAAGTTCGAATCCTGTGCAAGATTTCCGGTTTCAGTCTGGTACACCTCGTTCAATGTGGTCTCTTCAGTCAGGCTTTATATCGAAAACAGAATTAAAATCCATAGGCTCTTGAATTATCTCATTTCTTTGTGTCTTACTTTTGAAAGTTAATTACATCTTCAATCTTTCCCTAGATAACTGCAGAAGAAGAGGTTACAGAACGTGGTCAGGAAAAAGAAACTGATGACGAATCATGCAGTGAAAGTTTCTAGAATGTCAATTGAGTCTTTTATTTGAAAACCATTTCTATCAATTGAATTATAACTGCCCACATTTTACAACAATGGTGATTGAATTTTTGTAAATGGTGATGGAATTTTCTGATGAAAATGTAACAATCAGATGATAACTCGTGATAAAATGATAACTTCTTGAAGGAATCAACTCAAAAAACTCAAAAAAGCATTAATAGCTTCAATATTTAAAAACCTTTCAAAATATATGTTTGCAAAATGAGACTATATGCCGAAAAGTTGAATTATAAGCTGCCCTGAGCTCCAAATAATAAACAACTTCAGTTGGCTAAATATGAATATGTATCCAATTGTGTTCAAAATGCTATCTGAAATGAAAATGTCTGTCCAATTCACAATAAAAGCTATCCTCCCTGAGTAGAATACAGTTAATTCCTTCACAGAGACCCCTAAATTATGATGAACGAAGCCCAATCTCGTGGAAAACATGTTGGGCTTTTAGTGCATCAGCCCTTATCTTGCCTGACCATTGATGCAATTCGTTTCTTTGTGTTTGATTTCAGGGAGAAAACTTACTTAGTTTTTTACCCCGCCAAACACACCTTTGACACAATCGAATGACTGTGTGAGAAGAACTGAGGCAAGAGGAGGCAGAAAGAAGGATATAAAGTAATATAGTTAGAAGGAGTAACGAGTCCAACATAGCATGAAAACGTCAATGATATAGAAGCGCCGAAGGCGCTAGATGTCTAACTGGCTGTTTTCAGTTGAGGCAAAATCACTCAAGCAGAAATACTGCCAAAAAGACGATTCCGCATGAGGGCCCAGTATAGGAATTTGCAAGGCAGATGGAAATAAACCATATTTTTGGACAAATAGACGGAAATTGGCATATTTTTGAAAGGTTAGCTATACTGTGTCAGTTTGCTGTGTACATTTCGAAGGTTTTAAGCTATAAGTTGTTTTTGTAAACGGGCTTTTAATTTTTTTCAAAATTTTTTCTGCTAGGTAAAAAGCAGTTGTCAAAAATATTGTTTCGGGAATACTTCACCAAGAACCACAGATGGAGAAATCATAATAATAAAATCATTTAACGGATATAAATTGCCCTATCTTAGAAGATTAGTTTTACAGGTAGATTCAGCACCGTTTCTTTTGATACATAGGCCAAAAGGGATAAAAGTTATTGGTGTAAGTGTTCTTTAGGATTCGATGTTTCTTGTTAGTGGTTACATTTGCATCTCCAAAATGTATAAACTTTTATTTTCACTGGCTTCTCTTGTTTGTGCACGTGCGGAGCCCAGCCTTCTCTCATCAAATAAATAGGGGAGTCACCTCACTGAGGGTCCCAGCCTTAGCCTGCGTGCAGACTACTATTTCATGTAGGAAATTTTTCCGCGCAGGCTACTCAGCCTATAATTATTGCCAAACATTTAGATGCACTATAGGGTAGAAACAGGAAACTTAAAGTTTGATTGTCATGTTGGTGTAAAGCTTCATGTGCCACTGGTGCCTTCTGATATACACATCTCCCTGGGTTTGTAGGGCTACATCCTGAATCAACTAAAGATCAATTTTGAATCACAATTTGTCTTGATTGCTGTGTTACCTCCAACTTCTACTTCAACATGTATTCATTTTTAGATGTTTTGTTAAAAGCTTTTTCATTTGCAAAAAAGGGAGGGGGATTGAAGCCGATGAAGTGACATCATCAGTTGTAAGATTTGATTATCAGTCAGGGAATAATGCTTTTTAACATTTAAAGGCAGAATGAAAAATCAGATTATCAGCTATTGTTAGGCAAAGTTTTAGATAGAAATCTATTTTAGAATCTTAGATAAAATAGAAATAGAATAGAAAAAGAATAAAAGGAGCATTCTAAGATCGCACGAAATAGAGAAATGCCGTCTAACTTATTATAAACCGAAGTGACATCTACTGATACAAATTATTTTTAGCAAATAAGCCCAAAAACAATGTTTAACAATACTCTAGCCAGTGCCGTGAACATATAACAAGCCAATACCTTTACAAACGCAGCGGCAAGAAAACGTTTTGGCAAGCTTGACTTTTGTCCCATTTGTTTTACCGAAGAATCTTGCTTTTTGAGCAAGCCTAACTTGCTTATTCGCCGTTTGATTGTTTATTATAACGGAGGTCAAAGATAAGTGCCAGAAATTGAAGATTGAAATGAACAGAAGTCTAGGTTTCTCACCAACATGAAAACAGTCTTCCAATGAGAGTTTAAAATGAGATTTCCCTGTTTGAAAATCAACAAAATTTTAAAAATTCACCAACAATCTCATAACAGTCTTTCAGGCTTTCATTTACTTTTTGCTCTACAAAGTCAAGTGGTTTTTGCCAAAATCCTGGCTCACATTCAACATCCACTGACCATGATCTCACTGTTAATAGGTGAGGCAAATGTAGATCTTTCTGAACAAATCTATAACCACGTGAGCTATAAAAATGGAACAAAATGGCATATTATTTTATCTTATCTGAGTATGACGAACATTTTGATCTGTTTATATGACAATGTCATATGTTTGAAACTTTCCAAAAATGAACTGCGGACCCTAAGGAGAGCATTTTATATTATTTAAAACTTGCAATCAGCGCTCCTGTGGCTTTTTGCTTTCTAATACTTTTCTTCCAAACATTTTTGATAATTAAATCTTTTTCTAAAAATTATTCTTGATGCAAATTTTTTGCTTTTCTTGGGGATGATTTTGAGGCATAACTACGTTCCAGTCTTAATTGCTTTGAACTTGGTAGAGGTGGATCAGCAGATCTGGATTGAATGATTCTTCTAGGAACAGATCGCGGTGGCACTACGTTTTTCTTTGAATGGTCAGGAAAATTAAATATTGACGGAACAGCATATTTTCATGAATATTTTCAATGAGGCAGCATCTTGTAAAGATGTGTCATAGCGGTAATCAGTGGGAAGGAAGTGACATTTGCATATTCTTGCTAACTGGAATGGGTGCCAATCTTTTCTTTACAAAGCTGCCAACCATTTTCTTGGAAGCTCTTCATTTTTTTGAGGAAATCTATCAAACCATAAAATTCTGATTGAAGAAAACATGATCTAAAAACTATCTAAATGACTTTTTGTCACATAATTCATATTTTGGCACAAAGAGCTAGCAAAGAGCCCTCAAATTTCTTTTTGAAAACAACCTTCTGACATACACCAATAAACTTTCTTGTCAGGCTTTTGTTACAAAATCTCAAATAAACCTTTTAAATTGTCACTTTAGAGGTTCACTACATTTATTTAGTCTGAATTGTGAGGTTTAACACTTATAGAGTATTCCCTCTTCTAGCGCTCACACGCTACAAAACTTGTCCATTTCATTCTAGTATTTGATCATCACATAAAAATCACTTACAAAAAACGCCATGAGACTATATTATCATTTTATGTTAACAATTAATTGGACGATTTTTTTTACTTTTATTAAGGCATTCTCCGTAAGACCTCTTCTTTTTAGGCAACCAACGTCCAAGCTCATACGTAGTTTCTCGGCCTTGTTTTATTTTTTGAGGAGCTGGCAGAAAAGATGCGGTTAAAGCTTGACTATTTCAAGTTAAACTTCTTCAAAAGTCAAAGAAAATTCAAAATAACTACAAGGTCATGCGGTATACATCAAGACAAGTTGCATCAAGAGAACTGGTTTATAGGCCTGCGCATGACCAGCATATCCACAGCTCTACTTCCACGCTATTCTGTTCTCTCACCTATGAAACGAACAATTCCGCTGCCCTTCTGCCAAGTCTTTCTTCGGTATACACCTGTTCTCACAACCATACGCTGCACACGACACAGCCATCTTAAATCGTAAAAACTATCGTCCGAAAAAAGCAACACGAAGTACTTCCTTATCACCTTGCAGTTTTTTGCCAACCTATTGCTACCATCTTGCGTCCTATGGTTGGGTCACATCGCGTTACCAAGTCGGCATTCTAGTCTTCTATTTCTATAGGCTGGAGTAACGAAATAGCTCCCTTTCTATATGTTTCAGTTAAAGCCGGAATTTTATTGCTAACTACTGAATCAGAACACTTTACTTTGATGGCTGTTCTGGTTTAATATATATCCAGGCAAATTCTCAGTGAGTTTCTGTGCGTTTTCCTTTTTTAACTTGTTTCATTTTTTGTGTTTTTCCATTTTTTTCACTTTTTGACTTTTTTTGTTCTTTTACTTTATTTCATCTTGTACTTTGTTCATGTTTTTCTATTCTTTTATTTTTTTAAATTTTTAATTTTATAAGTTCTTAATTTTTCCTAATTTTTTTCATTTTTTTAGTCTTTTTTTCACTTTTAGTAAAATTTTATCAAATTTGATTTTTTTTAATTTTTTGAGTCTTTATTTTTTGTTTAAAAATTTTTTGGATTTTTTTCACATTTTCTATTTCTTTACTTTCTTTTCATTTTTGAACTTTTTGATTCTTTTTCATTTTATTTAATTTTTTTTCTTTTTATTTTCTTTTTAATTCTCTTAGTTTTTTTTATTCTTTTTCAATTTGTTATTTTTTAATTTTTTTTTTTAATTTTTCAATTTATTTAATTTTCCCCCCTTTTTTCATAAATAAATCTTTCTGATTTTTCTTATGTGGGTAAAATGAAATTTTACTAGAGTTAATTTCGCAAGAGATGTTGTAAAATTTGTTTTCTGGGGATTTTACTTTTGTCCGAATTGTCTTTTCCCCTTTGGGTGTCATTTATCATGCTTTCATTCTGGTAGTTGGTCCTTGTGTATCCTTGTCGATGCATTTGGGATATAGGGCAGCTAGAGTTCTGTATTTTGGAATTCATACACAAAGTTCTTGGTCCCTTGGCATTAATGCCTGCATTTAAGTGTTTGGATGGGACTTATGGTGGTTGTTGGTAAACTTTTCAAGGCGCTTCTCTTTTCCCGTACCCTCCCTCCCTATTTGGTATCTAGCAAAGTGTGTTTTCTTTTTTCAAGTCTTTTAAAATCATTTGTTCACTTAGGAATTAGAGCTTACCTACATGACAGTATTCTTTTAAAGGTGCTGTTTTTTTAGCCTAGGATGGGTCCCGCTTCTTATCCTGTCATAATTTGTCGTTCCTCTCAAATCTTAGGAATCTAAGGTAGGACTGGTGCATCAGTTCCTTGGTGGAGAGAAAGATCTTTTCTTATCCATTCCCTGCCCAGAACTAAAAACTGCTAATGAAGCTATATCTAAGGTTTAAGGTTAATGAATCTAAGGTTTAAGGTTTTTATTTAGATTTGCCGATGCTCCAACGGCCCAGCATTGCTCGCTGAGATTATGGAATGTGGCCTCAATGCCTGATTTTTACTTTTTTCCCGTTTTTTCATTTTCGTCCCTCTTTTTTAATTTTCTTTCATTTTCGGTCACTTATTATTTTATTTCATTTTCGTCCTTCCTATTTTTCATCTTTTGTCCATTTCTCAATTTTTTTTTATCCCTGTTCTATTTTTTTAGTTTTTTGTCCGTTTTTTAATGTTTTGTCCGTTTTTTAATTTGTCAGTGTTTTAATTCTTTGTTCCTTTTTGCCCCGTTTCTTCATTCTTGCCCCTTTTTTCATTCTTTTAAATTTTAGATTTTTTTAATCTTTTATTTTTTTTATTTTTCATTTTTTTGTCACTTTTTTGTCCCTTTTTTGTTGTCTGTCCACTTTCCAGATTTTTTCATTCTTTGTCTCGTTTGTTCTTTCTTTGTTCCTTTTTCTCCATTTGTTTTGCCCCTTTTTATTTTTTTCATCTTTTGTCCCTTTTTTCATTTGTTGCTCATTTCTAATCCCTTGTTTCATTTGTTTTTCCCTTTTTTGTCCCTTTTTGAATTTCTAGTTCTTTTTTGTCCCTTTCCTCGTTTTTATCCCTATTTCGTTTTGTTGTCTCTTTCTTTAACTTTTCTCTCTTTTTTGTCCCTTTACTCATTTTTGGTCCCTTTTTAATATTTGCTCTTTTTGTCCCTTTTCAATTTGTTGTCCTTATCTCAGTTTATTTTATTTTTCATCCCCTTATTTCGCTCTGCTTTTTCATATTTTGTCCATTTTTCATTCTTTTGTCCCTTCTACCCCGTCTTTTATATTTTTGTTCCTCTTTTGATTATTTCTCTTTCATTTATTTTGTCACTTCTTTTTGTCCCCTTTTTTCTCCAACTTTTCAATCATTTTTCATTCTTTGTCTCTTTTTTCAATCATCTTTTCACAGTACTTCTTTTTTGTCCCTTTTTTAAATTTTTTTGTTCTTTTTTTCACTCTCTGACCCATTTTTATTTTATTTCATTTTTATCATTTTTCCATCTTGGTTCTTATTTCATTATTTTTTATTTTTTGTCTCTTTTTTATTTTTTTTCATTTTTGTTCATTTTTCATTTGTTTGTTCCTATCTTCTCTCGTTTTTTCATTTTTGTCCCTTTTGATCATTTTCTATTCTTTGTCCGTCTTTTACTTTTTTTGCCCTTTTTCAATTTGTTTTTATTATCTATCCGTTTTCTACTTTTTTCATTTTTTCCACTCTTTAATTGTTTTTCATTGTATGTCTCTTTTTTATCACTTTTGTCCCCTTTAATCATTCTTGGCCCCTTTTTTCAATTTTTTGTCCCTTTTTTGTTTTATTCTTTGCCCCTTTTTTCATTTTTCATACATTTGTCCTTTTCTTCATTACTTATTTTTGTCCCCGTCTATTCAGTTTTTTGTCCGTTTTTTCATTTTTTTGTCCTTTTTCCTGTTTCTTTTTTTACTTTTTGTTTCTTTTGTCATATTTTTTTTCCTCTTGTTTCCCCCTATTTGGTCCCTTTTTTGTCCACGTTTTAGTTTTTTTCATTCTTGCACTCTTTTTGGAATCATTCTGATCCTGTTTTTCATTTTTGTCCCTTTTATCAATTTTGTTGTCTCTTTTTCATTATTCTTTGTCCTGTTTTACTTTTTTTTATTTTTGTCCCATTCTTTTAATCTTTGTTCCAGTTTTGTTCTGTCTCATTTTGTGCCGTTTTTAATTTTTTCTCCAATTTTTTTTTTCTTTATTTTTGTCCTGATTTTTCATTTTTGTCCCTGTTTCAATTTTTTGTCATCTTTTGCGCCTTTTTATTTTTTTATTCCTTTGTCCTTTATTTCATTCATTGTTCCTCTTTTATCCTTTTTCAAATTTTGTCGTTTTTTTCCTCATTTATTGTTCCTTTTTAACGTTTTTTTGCCACCTTTTAATTCTGTCGTCCCCTCTTTCACTTTTGTGCCATTTTTATCCTATTTTAATTTTGTACCGCTTCTTATTTTTTTATTTTTTTTTCATTCTTTTTATTATGTGTACCAATTTTTTGTTTGTTCATTTTTTGTATCTTTTTTCATTAATTTTTTCTTTTTCGTCCCTCTTTTCCAATTTTTTTACTTTTTTCATTTTTCTGATTTTTTGTTTTTTTCATTTTCCATCCCTTATTCAACTCTTTGTCCCTTCTTCACTATTCTTTATTATTTGTCCGCTTTTTACTATTTTTATTCTTTGTCTTTGTCCCTTTTTTATTTTTTTTCCATTTATTGTTCCTTTTTATATGTTTTTATTTTTGTCCCTTTTTCATTTTTCTGATCCTTTTTTTTATCTTTTGTCCCATTCTTTATTTCTTTCCTTTTGTTCTAGGCTTTTTTACTTTTTGTCCATTTTTATGGTTTTTCATCTTTTGTTCCTTTTGTAAAGCTACTGCGAGCCTCACAAATAATTATGGACATAAAAGAGAAACGTCAAAGGACTTACGACCTCAGAAAACAACAGCAATTTGGCTTTTTCGTCTTACGTCTTTCTTTGCTTCTAAAAACGTCTACATGCGCGGCATGTCTTCTACTCTCGGCTACAAGAATCGACTGACAACTTGGAAAACATCCTAACTATAAAACGGCGTGACAAGAATACTAACATAAAAATTACTACCAAAAAAGGTAAAGTTAACAGCACGAAAGGGGTGGTACCAGCGTACACAAGTCTTACGATAACCAAATATGGATAGCACTAGGTAATAGCAATATCAACAAAACAGGCATAAACAAGTCAACAAACAGGATATAAACAAGTTATTTTAACGAGTTACTTGAAACTGGGCAAACCAGAATAACGAGTTTAATAGGGCGCATGATTCGACGAGCGTCTATGTCGCAACACCTTGTCCCTTTTTGTTTTTTTCATTTTTTGATACTTCTTTCTTTTTTTGTCCCTTTTTTGTCTCGTTTTTTCATTTTTGTCCCCTTAACTCTTTTTTCATCTTTGTCCCTTTTTAATTTTGATTTCATTTTTGTCCTTTGCTTTACATCCTCTGTACCTTTTTTAATATTTCTTTTTTCCCCTTCTGTTTATTTTTTCTGTCATTTCCTTTTTTGTTTCCTTTTCTCCCGTTTTTTCATATTTGTCTCTTTTTTCATCATTTTTTGATAACTTTTCATCAACTTATTTTTCGTCTCTTTTCTTATGTTTGTTCACCTATTAATTTTCTTAATTCTATGTCTCTCCTTTTTAATCCTTTTTGTCCCGTTTAATCATTTTTGTCCCTTTTTCATTGTAATTGGTTTTTTCACTCTTTATCCGTTTTTTATATTTTTTATTTAATTGTTGCTTTTTTCTATTTCTTTATGCCTTCTTTTTATTATTTTTATGTCTAATTTCTGTGTCACTTTTGTCATTTTTCTGGTCACTTTTTGTCCCTATTTTTTCTTCACTTTTTGTCCCTTTTTCAATTTTTTTACCCTTTTTTGTCCCGCTTTCTCAATATCGTCCCCTTTTTAACTTGTTTTTCATTTTTGTTCTTTTTTAATTTTATTTCATTTCTATCCAAATTTCTAATTTTTTCTACATCCTTTATTATCTTTTATACTTTGTCCCTTTTTTTTCTGTTCATTTTTGTTACTTTTTTCAATTCGTGTCCCTCTCTTGTTTCGTTTTTCATTTTTTCTTCTTTCTCATTATTTAATATTTTTTCAGTTTTATTTGTCAATTTTTTTGACCATTTTTTTATTAATAGTTTTTTGTCCCTTCTGTACTTTATTTCATCTCTGTAATTTTTTTCATTTCTTGTCCTTTTTTTAATATTCTTTTTATTCCCTTTTATTTCATTTTTAACCTGCTTTTTCCTTTTTTGGCCAATTTTCATCAATTTTAATTGTCTGTATCTTTTTTAGTTTTTTTCAATTTTGCCCCTTTTTTTATTTCATTTTTGTCTCTCTTGTAATTTTTGTTGTCCCTTTTCTCATTATTTTTATTCTTTGTCTCCTTATTTTTTTAATTTGTTTGTCCCTTTTTTCTTTACTTGTCCCCTTTTTTATTGTTTGTCCACTTCTTAATTTTTTCCGTTCTTTTTCTCTTTGCTTTTATCCTTTCTCTTTTATCATTTAATCATTTTTTGTCCCTGTTTTCTTTATTTTATTATTTGTCTTTTTTTAATTTTCTGTTCCTCTGACTTTTCAATTTGTTTGTCACTTTTTTGTCCCATTTTTTCAATTTTGTAACTATTTTTCATCTTTTTTCATTAGTGGTCTCTTTGTCTCTTTCTTTATCATTTTTGTCCCGTTCACTTACTTTCTGTCCACTTTTCATCCTTTAACTCTCCTTTTCAATCTTTATCTGTTTTTTATTTCTTTCATTTGTTGTCCCTTTTTTATTTTTTCATCATTTGTCTTCTTTTTCATTTTTGTCCCTTTTTTCATAAGTTGTTATTTTTTCTTTTTTTGTCCCTTTTTGTCCTGCTTTTCATTTTTGTAGTTGTTTTCATTACTTGTTTCATTTTTTTGTCTTTTTTCTATTCTTTGACCTTTTTTTCACTTTTAATTTTCTTCTTTCTTTGTCTCTTTTCTTATCATTTTTGTCCCTTTTTTCATTTTTTTGCCCTTTCTTTATCATTTTTTGTCCCTTTTTTTATTTCCTGTTCATTTTTCAATCTCCTTTTGCCTGTTTTTATTTTTGTTAATTTTTATTTCTTATTTTTTCTTGTTTCTTTTGTCATTTTATTTCCCTTTTTTTGTCTCGTTTTTTATTCTCGACTCTTCATCAATTTTTTTTTCATTTTTTGTACCTTTTCCATTATTTCTTTCTTTTTTATATTTTTTGTACCTTTTTTAAATCCTTTAATTTTTGTTCATTTTCGTCCCTTTTCCAGTTGGCATTAACTGAGTCTGCTTCAGTTTAATAAGCTAGATGTGACTCGGCTCGGGTTGCGTTAGCCAAGTAAAGTCAGTCTTGGTCGAGTTAGCACAGTTTCAGTCAGCCCGGGTTTAGTCAGCTTGGGTCATGTCAGCCTGGGTTGATTCGTCCTGGATTTAGTCAGCCCGGGTAGAACCAGATAATGATTATCAAGCCTAAGATCATTGACCCTCTAATGAGTTGTCGGGCTTGAGTAAGCCTCAATTGAATAAGACAATGTCGGCTCAGCCTGGATTGACATGGTTGAGTAAGCCCGGGTAAAACCAGCCAAATTTTAGTTAGCCTATGATGAGTGACAATCAAAAGAGTTTGCTCGAATTAAGTCAGCCTCTGCTCAATAAGACCAAGTTGGCCCAGTCTGGGTTGACTCGGCCCGGCTTGATTGAGTCTGGGTTAAATCATCTTGGTTTTAGTCAGCCCTTGTAGAACCAGCCAAAGTTTAGTAAGCCTGGGATTTGTGACTCTCAAATGAGTTGCCAGGATTGTGTCATTCTCTTGAAATGGACACATTTGGCCCAGCCTAGGTTTACTCTGCCCGAGTTGAGTCAGCTCGGGTAGAGTCAGCCTCAGAAAAGTCAGGCGAGTTCAAGTCAGCCCGTTCTGAGTCATGCTAGGTTGAGTCAGCCCTTGTAGAAACATATATGTTAAGTAAGCCGCAGATGAGTGACCCTCAAAAGAGTTTGCCGGACTGAATCAGCCTCTGTTGAATAAGCTAGAGATGATCCAGCCCCAGTTAAGTCGATCCGGGTTAAGTCAGCCCTTGTTGAGTCATCCTGGGGTGAGTCAGCCTTGGTAGAACCAGCCAATATTTTGTACGCTGAGATCAGTAACTCTAAAAAGAGTTAGCCTTGATTTAGTCATCCTCAGTGGAATAAACTCAGATGGACCCGACCCGTGTTGAGTCAGCCTGGGTTGAGTCAGTCCGGGTAAGTCATCCCTGGTGTGATGTATTCGTTCAGTTTTGAGTCTTATTGTTATGGCTTCGTTTTAGATAGTGATTCAAGTTGGATTCTAGCGTGAATGTGCCTGTTCTCTTGTGTGCACTAGGCCTGATATATTACAAATTGGCGACGAGAAATGGTTTTGGGTCCTCACATTATGTTTTAATGGTTACAAACGGGACTGTGATAGGCGTTCTCAGTTTTTTGTTGAAACGGAAAACTCAAGTAGGCCAGCTAAACGAGTTGAGTGGTAAAGACTGGCACTGAATTCTTAGGCCAATTTTGTTTGCTTGAATGCTGACGTGGCATTAGCATGGCACAGGTGCTAGGACAGGTTGGTCCTTACAATGAAGGGAAGGAGGACTGGGCTTGTTATGTGGAAAGGCTGGAACAGTTTTTCATCGCAAATGATATTACTGAAGCATCCAAGAAAAGGGCTGTGCTTTTGAGTGGAATTGGACCTTCAACATATTCGGTGTTGAGAAATTTGATGACCCCAGATATACCTTCAAGTAAGTCGTATGGTGAGCTGAAAGCTACATTATCTGCTGATTTTAAACCAAAGACATTAGTGATTGCAGAGCGTTTTTGTTTTTACAAGAGAAATCAACATGAAAATGAGTCTATTTCAGATTATATTGTTGAGTTGAAGAAACTTGCAAGAACTTGTGACTTTGGGGATGTTTTGTCAATTGCTTCGCGGGACAGGCTTGTTTGTGGTTTGCGTGCAGAGACTATTCAGAGGAAGCTTTTAACAGAAATTGACCTTACCTTTGACAAGGCACAAAGAATCACTGTAGCAATGGAATTAGCTCAAAATAATGCAGTTGATTTGCAACCATCAAGTTCAAATGGTGGATTAGGAGTTAACAAGGTGGAACATCAACACAATAAGAAGGCAAAAGCAAGTGCTTCAGCATCTAAACCTGCTAAAGAGTGTTGGCGATGTGGAGGAGATAAACATAATGCAAATGATTGCAAATTTAAGTCATTGAAATGTTTTAATTGCTCCAAACAAGGTCACTCTGCAAAGAGGTGTAGAAGTGAAAAGACGGTATTATGGCACCAGTGATGCATAGTGATTGGGCTTCTCCAATTGTGGTAGTTCAAAAAACTGATGTTAGAGTCAGAATTTGTGGGGATTATAAAGTTTCAGTGAATCCAGTGTTACATGTTGATCATTGTCCATTGCCAAACATTGAGGACATATTTGTAACACTTTCAGGAGGAGTTTATTTCAGCAAATTGGATTTGTCCAATGCATAACAACAGTTAGAGCTTGAAGAGGATGCTAAAGATGTGTTAACCATCAATACTCACAAGGGGCTGTTCATGATAGAAAGGTTAAATTTTGGTGTCGCTAGTGCACCTGCCATATCTCAGTCAGTCATAGATAGGGTGTTGTCTGGTGTGAAGATTGTTGTATGTCACTTGGATGATATTCTGATCACAACTAGATCTATTGAGGAGCATAAAGAGATCCTATCAGTAGTTTTGCAGAGGCTTGAAAGTCATAAAATTAAAGCTAAACTCAGTAAATGTGAATTCTTCAAGTTTTCTGTCACTTATCTTGGATACAAGATAGACAAAGAAGGATTCCATCCAACTGAAGAGAAAATCAATGCCATTATTGATGCACCTGCTCCAACAAATGTTACAGAGTTAAGATCTGGCTTGGATTGATAAATTATTATGGGAGGTTTCAAAGAAGTCTTGCTTCCATTTTAGGCCCTTTGCATGAGCTGTTAAGGAAGTATGTACCATGGGAGTGGTCAGAAGCATGTCAGAAAGCATTTGAAGCTTGTAAAGCACAGTTGAGCAGCAGTAAGGTACTAGTGCATTACGATACGGCTAAGCCTTTAAAGCTGGACTGTGATGCATCCAGTTATGGAGTTAGAGCTGTGCTATCACATGTATTGGAAGATGGTTCAGAAAAACCAATAGCATATGCTTCTAGAACATTAAGTTCAAGTGAAAGAAATTATGCTCAATTAGAGAAAGAGTCCTTAGCAATGATTTTTGGGGTAAAGAAATTTCACAAGTATCCCTATGGGAAAACATTTTCTTTGGTGACAGATCATAAACCGTTAACTTCTATTCTTGGTATTGCAACGTTGGGCTTTGATCTTTGCAGCTTATCAATACAAATTGAAATTCACAGGAAGGAAAAGAGCCAGTGTGTCAAGTTAGGTTTACTGATTCTTTGCCAATTTCTGCTAAAGATATACAGCAAGAGACAGGAAGAGATCCACTTTTGTCAATAGTTTTTCGAGATTTTTCAGAACTTTTTGAGATTTTTTGAGATTTTTTGAGATTTTTCAGAATTTTTAATGTTTTTTCGGGATTTTTCGTGATGTTTTTTTTCTTCAATATTTTTGAATGTCTTTGATTTTGATGATATTTTCTTCAATATTTTTGAATGTCTTTGATTTTGATGATATTTTTTGAAGTTTTATCAATGTTTTGATATTTTCGACATTTACGAGGTTTTTCGAGATTTTTCGGGATTTGTTGGGATTTTTAAAGAATTTTTGAGATTTTTCAGAATATTTAGGTTTTTTCCGGGATGTTTGTGATTTTTTGGCATTTTTCGGGATTTTTTGTGATGTTTTTTTTTCTTCAGTATTTTTGAATGTCATTGATTTTTATGATATTTTGATTGAGATTTTTCGGAATTTTTGAGATTTTTCGGGATTTTTTTCGATGTTTTTTTATTTTCTTCAATATTTTTGAATGTCTTTGATTTTTATGACATTTTTTGAAGTTTTTTCAATGTTTTGATATTTTCGAGATTTATGAGATTTTTCGAGGTTTTTTGAGATTTTTCGAGATTTTTTGGAATTTCTCGGGATTTTTGAGTTTTATCTAAATTTTTCAGGTTTTTTCGAATGATTTTCAGCATTTTTTAGCATTTTTCAGAATTTTCGAGATTTTTTGAGTTTTCTCGAGAATTTTAGGGATTTTCGGGACTCTTGAGATTTTTCAAGATTTCTCAGGATTTTTAGAAATTTTTGAGATTTTATGCGAGTTGTAGGATTTTCGGAATTTTCGCATTTTATCAAAATTCTTTGATTTTTTTTGAAATTTTTCAAAATTTTTCGAAATTTTTTCGGGATTTTTGGGGGGTTTTTCGGGACCTTTCTGGATTTCTCAGCATTTTTCAAAATTTTCCGGGATTTTTTGAGTTTTTTCTTGAATTTTAGGGATTTTTCGGGAATCTTGGGTTTTATCAAAATTTCTCAGGATTGTTTAAAGGACAAGTGAGACGCTTTTGGCGCCAATTTTTTTTCTTTTAACTTCAAGTAAAATGCTGTATGAGAGTGTTGTTGAAATATTTTTCCTTTCTGATTTCAATTTCCTACTTAAAAACCCTTTTCAAATTATGGCGGGGATTGAATCACGTGACACCGTGACGTAGATTGTGATAATCTGTTATTGCTGTTACTGGTAGACAGTGCAATATTAACGTTTACAACACGCTTCAAAACGAATTCAGTTCGTCTGGACCTGTCGCGTCGTGTTTCGTAGACTCTCTATTAATGACAGGAAAATTCCGAGTTATCACAATGTACGTCCTAGGCTCACGTGATAAAAAGCAAAATCGCGCCCCCTGCGCCCCCTGATTATAATTTTTTGTTCTAAACCAGGAAAAACATACTTCTGAATAATGATCTATAAGTTAATGAAAAGAAAAGATAGGGTGAAAAGAGTGTCACTTGTCCTTTAAAACTTTTAAAGATCTTATGGGATTTGTACGGATATCTCCAGATGTTTCAGTTTTATCGAATTTTTTTGGGTTTTTTAAATTTTTCAGAATTTTTCGAGATTTCTCCTGATCTTTCCAGTTTTTTCAAGATTTTTTGATATTTTTAGAGCTTTTTTCGAGATCTTTGGGATTTTTTTTTATTTTCTCGGGTTTTTTCGGGATTTCTGCGGACTTTTCCGGATTTTTCCAGATCTTTCGAGATTTTTCCAGATTTTTTCAGGCTTTTGAACTTTTTCAAGATTTTCAGAATTTTTCAAAAATTTTCGAGATATTTTGGGTATTTGGATTTTTTGAGTTTTATTAGGAATTTTCTGGAATCTTGAAGATTTTTCCAAATTTTTGAAATTTGTCAAGATTTTTCTGGATATTTTAGTTTTTTTGATATTTTTTGGGAATTTCGAAATCTATCAAAATTTTTTTTGGATTTTTCGAAAATTTTGATTTTTCTGGACAATTTTCGGGATTTTTTCGGGACTTTTCGGGATTTGTTTGGATTTTTGAACATTTTTTCCTTTTTCCGGGCTTTTGAGGTTTATTTTTGGATCTTTTCCCAATTTTTCGAGTCTTTAGGGTTTTTAGGGAACTTTGAGAGACTTTTCATATTTGTCAGATTTTCTAGGATTTTAAGGGATTTGTTGAGGGTTTTCCTAACTTCTTTCCAAATTTTCGGGACTTTGAAGGGATTATTAATGTTTTTCAAGATTTTTGGGTATTTTTTTGGAGTTTTCAAAATTTTTACGACTTCTATGGGATCTTTCCGATTTTTTCCAGTTTTTCGAGATTTTCAGATAGTTTTGGTATTTCTCAAAATTTTTCAGGGTTTTAGGTAATCTCTTCAATTTCTTCCGATTTTTCAAGATTTTCCACTGTTTTTTAGGGAATTTTGTAATTTTTCTAAATTTTCTCCTTTTTTCCGATTTCTCAGAGTTTTTTTATCTTTTTTCCCAAATTTAGGGATTTCTTCTGATTATTCTCGATTTTTCAGGATTTTGAAGGATTTTTCCAAATTTTTTCAAATTTTTTGGGATTTTTTCCGATTTTTTCGACTTTAGGCCGTTTTCCGATTTTTCAGGTTTTTTCCGATTATCCAAATTTTGGGGATTTTGAGGGAGTATTTGGGATTTTTTCCGATTTTTCCGATTTTTTTAGGATTTTTTCTGATTTTTTCCAGTTTTTCAGGATCTTGAAGAATTTTTGATGTTTTTCTATAATTTCCGGGATTTTGAGAGATTTTTCATATTTTTCATCATCTTTCGGGATTTTTACAAATTTTTTCAAATTTGTCAATTTTCAGAGCTTTTCGGGATCCTTTCGATTTTTTCCCAATTTTTCCAATTGTTAAAGATTTTTTCATATTTTTTATGATTTTTCGAAATTTTTTCTGATTTTTTCCAATTTTTCGGGATTTTGTAAGGATTTTTGAAGTTTTTCTAGATTTCTCGGAATTTTTTGGAATTTTTGATATATTTCAAGATTTTACAGAACTATCGGGCCTTTTTTTGGATTTTCCCCAAATTTGTTCGTCTTTTTCCGATCTTTCGGGATTTTGTCGGATTTTTTTGAATTTCTCGGGAATTTTTTCGATTTTTTCCAAATTTTCGGAATTTTGAGGAATTTTTTTGGAATTTTTCCGGTTTTTCTGATATTTTGAGGTTTTTTACTTTTTTTCTGATTTTTAAGAGTTTTGAGGGATTCTTTGGGATTTTTTCCGATTATCTGGATTTTTCGGGATTTTCTCAGATTTTTTCCAGTATTTTGGGATTTTGAAGAATATATGAAATTTTTCAAGATTTTTCGGGATTTTTGGGATTGTTTCCGATTTTTTCTCATTTTTTAAAATTTTCCGGGATTTCTAGGGACTTGTAGGGATTTTCCTCATTTTTTTCCGCCTTTTTATAATTTTTCCGATTTTTCGAGATTTCTTCTGATCATTTCAAATTTTTTGGGATTTTGATAGGTATTTTAACGTTTCTCAAGATTTTTCGGAATTTTTTTGGGACTGTTGATGTTTTTCAATTTTTGCTAGGATTTTTAGGGATTTTTCGGGCATTTTGCCGATCTTTTCAATTTTTGGAATTTTTTCCGATTTTTTCCAGTTTTTTGGGATTTGGAGGAGTTATTGATATTTTTCATAATTTTTCAGAACTTTGAGAGATTTTTGATATTTTTCGAGATTTTCCAGGATTTTTAGAGATTTGCTGAGATTTTTCCCAAATTTTTCCGATTTTTAGGGATTTCCCGATTTAGGGATTTTTAGGGATTTTTAGGGATTTCCCGATTCATATTTCTCAGATTTTTGATATTTTTTCTGATTTTCCTCAAAATTTCCAGATTTTTTAAGGTTTCCGGGATTTTTAGGGAATTTGTGGGATTTTCCCCGATTTGTTCCAATTGTTCCGCTTTTTCGGAATTTTTTCCGAATTTTCCAACTTTTTCTAAAATTTGAGGAATTTTTGAAATTTTTTAAAGATTTGACGGGATTTTTAGGATTTTTTTTGGATTTTTTCCGATTTTTCGGGTTTTTTAAGATTTTCGCATTGGCATTATTTCAGTTTTCAATGGGGGCATCATATAAAAACATGATTTTTCAAGTTATGGGAATAAAACCTGGAAATTATTTAGAAAGAAATCGCAAAGGATGCAAAAAGGATAAGAAAAGCTGAGAGGGCTATGACAACCACTGCAAAGAAAAGGAAAAAAGACTTGAAGTTTAAGAAATCACAATCTAGTAAGGATGCGAGCAAGTGAGAAGAAAAATGTATGAGAGTGAAGGTTTTGATGTTTAGTCTGATAATTTTGTTAACATGAACTGTTTTGAAAGTAAATTTATCATTTATATAATTGATATGATAATGATTGCTCTATAATTATTTTCTATGTTATTGAAAATGTAAGTTCTCTGAACGTTTTTTGCTTCCAAATCTTTAACTGCGAATTATTCAAGGATGATTTTGCTGACCAAACTAAGAGAACAAGTTTTTAAATGAAGGTTACTTCAAACTTCTGTAACCTATATATAAAAATGATCCTGAAATCATGGAGAGTGCAATAAAAATGCTCGATTTCAGGTAGAGATACATGGATTCATTCCTTAGGCAACAATCTATAAAACATTTCAAGGCTGGATTATCCCGTTTTTGTATTTTGTTGGGTTTAATTTTAAAGTTTATATTATTGATTTAAAACTAGTAAATGCACCCGATAACACTTCTTCGAGTTTCGTAAAGCTGAAAATCAAAGTAAGCTGGAAAATGACTTTTAGTGAACCCTTACTAGCATATTTCCTAAGGAATTATTTTGCAGTAATAGCTAAATAATAGTTTTAGATTGCGTTTTAAGATCATTTTAGTTCGAATGATTGTAATAAAAAGAAAGAGGTATGTTTAAAATATCATGTTAATGTTTTAATGGCCATAACTTCACTTAATTCTATAATTTTATTTCAATGTTTTTAATCCATCTTCCTTAAATGTATACTTTTTCTTTTTCAGTAATACGCTTTATCTTTGTCTTTGCAGCTCTGACAGCTTGCCGTTCTGGTCGTGCTTCTTTTGGCCCCTCAGCAACATCTGTTTCTTTGTTCGCAACTCGTATTCGTTGATTCAGCTCCTGTAGAGTCGCAGTTGACTTTATCTCTAGGAGGCAGGTGAGCTGTATAGGGCGTTCCCATATCTTTTTTTCACGACCATCCGTATTCCTCTACACACAACATCTTTTCCCTTCAAATGTTCACACACAATTCCATGATTCCATTCATGCTTGTTCTTGCTTGCTCCGACAACCAGCACAACTTCACCTTATTCTGGATGGTATTGTTTCCTCTTTGTAACGTCATGCCGTTCCCTTAGTGCTCTCACAAACTCTGTACACCATTTCCTCCACATCTTTTCTTTTGCCTTGCTTATCCTTTTCTCCATTTTACTTGGGGTATCGTTCTCTTCTATTTCTTCTAGCGTCTAAATCTCCCTTCCACGAATAATGCTGTTTGGTGTTAATACTCTGGAACCAATTTCATCCTCGACATACTGCCACGGTCTGTTATTGAAGATAATTTCTATATCTTTGATGACTCTTTTTAGGCCGTCAATTGGCAAATGACTTCTTCCAAGTTTCTGGAACTGTATACTCTTTAAATCTCGGTTCAATCTCTCGTAAAAGGCTCCTCTCCAGGGGCTTTTTGCTAAGATAAAGTCCCATTTAATATACTGGTCCACTAAGTACTCGTGTAACTCTTCACTTTTCCGAATGTTGTTGAAATATTTTGCTGCCATTTTAAAGGTCTTTGCATTGTCACTTATGATTTCTCGTGGTCTGGAATGAACTGAGATAAAATCGTTTAATTTGTCACTAAACTCTTTTGCTTCCATCGATTTCGCTACTGTAAAATATACTGCTCTAAAATATAACAATGTAAAATATATAACATAAGCTTTGGCGTTATCGCGTCCTCCTTTAGTTTGAAACGGTCCAACGAAATCAATTCCAGTGACGGCAAATGGAAAATTAGCTGTAATTCTTTTCTCAGGTAACATACCTACGTCCGAAATGGGATTTGGCTTTGCGTTCATTATTTTGCAATTTTCACTTTCTCTTTCACTTTCTTCAAAATTGTCCTCAATCTTGGTATTCAATACATCTCTCTGACTCTTGCCATAGCGATGTTTACTCCCATGTGTCCTACATCTTTATATGCCTCTTCGCACAACTTTATTGCATACTCTGATCTGCGAGGAATAAAAACTGGCTGTTCATTTGGAATCCTTCCTACACACCTTACTATTCCGTCACTAAACTTCATTAAATCTAGCTGTTGTGATTCTTAGGACTGTAAATTGACATTTTCTTTCGCTTTTCTCATCATACACTTGTCTGCCTTTCCCACCTCCTCTGTTGTCAAGGGTCCTGAAATAATTTGATCTTTGTTTCTCTGTGATTTAGCATTGTGACAGAACCTGAACATCCAAGCTATTGCCCTTCTTCATTTCTTTAGAGACCTTTTCTTAGCACTGCATCTAGAATTTCCTTTTCCTCCGTTGTTGCTAACACTTGCTTTTCGTTTGCTTTCTGTTCTTTTGTAATCTTTAAATTTTCTTCGTCCAATGTAATCTCTTCCTCGGGCCACTTTGATTCATTTGTCAGCCAGTCACGTCCTTTCCACCAAACCTGCTTCTGGAATTGTTTTAATGTTGCTCCCCTACTTCCGACATCTGCATGATTAAATTTTTTTGGAACATGCTTCCCTTTGATTTCTAATTTATCTGTTATTTCTTTGATTCTTTTCACTCGGTTCGATACAAATTACTTCCAATTTTTTTAAGGCCTCCTTATCCAGCACAAACCTACAAGACTGTCTGTCTAACAATAGTCTTTCCGAATTGGCCATCTTTTCAATGCCCTGTTTGTGTTCTCTGCAATTTTGGCCCCCATGTGACATGCTACTAGCTCCAGTCTTGCAATAGTTAGTCCTTTCTTTGATATTCTTGACTTTGAACTTAGTAATCCTTGTGATACTCCACTTGGCTGCATTACGATTGCGATCGTTTGAGCTGAAACTGCCTTGGAACTGGCATCCATCAAGTAATGAAGAGCAATCAATGTAATATCCTCGAGGTATGGTGCTATAGATCTTTGCACCTCAACCTTTTGAAAAGAGCTTAACCACTTTATCCATTTCTCTTTCAACTCTTTGCTAACTTCTGAACCCCACCCTTTCTTCTCATCTACTGCTAATCTGTACAAATGCTTTCCTTCCACTATAACTGAGGACATAAGTCCAAGTGGGTCATAAATTGATGATAATTTTTTCAACATTGTTCTTTTGGTAACAGCAAAATGTTCTTTTAGTTCTAATTCAACTGCATAAATGTCTTCCTTCTTGTTCCATCCTATGCCTAACAGTTTGGTCTTTACTCTTTTTTGTCATCATTCAAATGCTCTAAATTACTCTCCCATTTCCCAAGAGGAAATTTGCCTTTGCTCATCATATTTGTGGCCTCTACCTTAAATTTCTCTGCATCAGCTTCATTTACAACTAATCCCATCACATTGTCTACATATGTGTTTTCTTTGAGTGCTTCTTTAACTTCATCATCTCCTTGCACTGTTTCTAGACGATATTGAATTACACCCCCCAGAATGAAAGGAGAACTTTCCCCTCCAAATGGAACCCTACAGAATCTGTAGTGTTTCTCGATTCCTTCTTTTGTCTTGAAAAGAAAGCTGAAAGCATCTCTGTCTGATTCATTTAACTCCACTTGGAGGAATGCCTTTTATACATGCCCAACAATACAGACTGGTGCCATCCTTGATCTTATTAGAATGTCCCACAAAAGGGGTTGTGTTGGGGGGCCAGGGTTCATACATTCATTGATCAAATAATCTTCAAGTGATGGTTCTGCACTGGCATCAAACACCATTCTCACTTTAGTGCTGACAGCCTCTTCGCTAATAACAGGTTTATGTGGCACGTAGTAAGCCCTCTTTCCTGTGGGTACCTCTCGTGCCTCTTCAATTATTCCCATCTCTAGCTGTTCTCTGATAATAGCTTCATACCTTTCTCTAACATTATCCTTCATCTTTGACATCAAATTTCTTGAACTTACTTTGCTTTGTCCCTCATTTGAATTCTGTGGTTTCCTTTCATCAATCCAGGGTACTTCGATTGTATACCTACCTTCTTCATTTTGCTCTATATTTTCCATAAATTCCTTTCTTACTTCTTGCTGATCAAAACTCTTTTCTATCTTTTATGCCAAGAACATCTAATCTGTATAACTTTTCATATTCTTCATTTGTTGTCTGAGTAAAAAACTTTGATCTGCTTCAACCCTTTTTCTATGAACTGCCCAGCCAAATAATGTTTCATCTGCTATTGGCTGTCCTTGAAAACCCTTTCTACAATTTCCAGTTCTCATGTCAGTGAATGTTGGATCTCCAAACAGAATGTGGATTTCATGTGTCCCATTTCTACTTTCTGGTATATGCAAACCCTTTAAATGAGTGTATTTCATTTTCAAATCTTTGCTTTGTGCTCTTTCTACCATTTCTACAAAGTTTTGCTGATCTAGTCCTAGAGCTTCAAATTCAAAACTCTCTCCTATTGAGGTACATGTCTTTATTTCATAAACTGCTCTTTTGGCATTTTTTCCTTGTCCCTCTACTGTTCTTAGGCTGGTTGTTTCCCATCTTAATGGCCTTAGCTTCAGCAACTTTACAGCTTTTCTGCTGATATAATTCTTTTATGGCCCCAGTGTCAAGTAGGCCCCGAATCTGCTCCCCTTTTAGCTCAACAAGTATCAGTGGTAATATATAATCATCACTTTGAGTGTAAACACTTAGGCTTGCCTCTGCCCTCTGAACTCTTTCTTCGTGTTAACTTGAATGATGGTTTCCTTGGCATATAAAACAACCTCTTTTGGTGCAATCTCTGACAAGGGCTTTCACCACACTTGAAGCATAAACCTTTTCTTTTCAAAATCTGTTTTCTTTCCCTTTTGCCTATGACGATATTGCCCTTATCTAGCCAGTGCTTGCTTGGACAGTAAAAGCATCTTGGGCCTCTTTGCTCTGTGGTCATGAATGATTCTCTTTGTCTACTGAAATCTCCTCTTTTATCATCTCTCCTTTTTACAATAAATTCATCATCAATTTCATTACGTTTGAGCCAATTTCTAAGTTCTCTTAATAAATCTTCAGATGCCCATTTTTCCCAATCATTATCATTTCTGGTGATATCAGCTTTAATTTCTGGTAGTTTTGAAAGTGTTGATAGCACTAAACCCTCAACTTGTATGTGGCCTCCCATTGCCTTTAAAGCCTCATAATTTATGCGCAATATATCATAGAACTCCTTGATTCTAAAGTACTTAATACCTTTCACTGCTTGTAACTCTATGATTTCCCTAGTATGAGCAGCAAGAACAGTCTTCTCCTGTCCATATTCCCCCTTAAGTAACTGCAAAGCCCTGTCCAGGACCGTCGAGAGGGGGGGGGGGGGGGGGGGGGTAACCAGGGTAGTTACCAGGGGGCCCGTAGAAAATAAGGTATGTATTTTTGGCTATGAGTTTTCAATTAGCAGCATTGGCAGGGCGGGCCCATGACCCGATTGATATTCGAAATTCATTCTTTCAACAAGGGATCAACAAGCTGGTCTATGATGAGGGCCTTTTTTTGTTAAGGTTTATAATTAAAACATTGACGATACGCTCACAATATACTTCTCCGAAAGCCGAAAAATTCGATTGCACTTACATATATCTACTTTTAGGTCAAATGTTTTAGTTATTCCTTGTGTGGACTTCCTATAAACGTAAAACTAAATCTTCCATTCACGGCGTACACCAGAGAAAAAGCACATGCAAAGACAAATCCAAACGCTATAAAAGTCTTTATCAAAATCACTAAGCGGGATCACGATCCAACCAACCCCTGCGATGTCATCTTACAGGCACAAGTCTGGTGCTCAGAAAAGGCAGGAAAAAAGATGCGAGAAAAAGAAGCAAAGAAAGCCTCTCGCACATTGTTTGAGGTAGGTGCTTTCAAAAGAGACAAGGAAGGTGATTCAACTTTAAATAAACCTGGTGAAAGCTCTGTTCAAAGCACCGCTGATGAAGAAGAAGACACAAACGGCTTGGCTGCTTCGGTAGACCATGACACCCCAGAAAGTAGAGAAAGCACTACTGATCCGTCATTAAATCAAGATACTGTTCATAGTGGATCATCTAGTTTTGATATCGGCACATTGACCGGATTTCCAACGATAAAGGAGTTAGAAAAGGTTGTTAGAACTGGTCATTTGCCTCATCCTCCAGAGTTTCCCAAAGATTGCGACGGCCACAAATTTCCAACAACGGTCCTTAATGTGAAGCAGCAAAATTGGGAGGTAGTAAGAAGAAGCTGGCTTGTTTTCAGTCCTACAAAGGCTGCACTCTATTGTTTGCCAAGCACACTATTAATAATGGTTGAAAATCAAAATTGGCTTCTCCTGATGGTTGGGGAGCGAACGACAGCTGGAAACGATTGTGGGAAAAGATTAAGGATTTCGCCATGAGGAAAGCAAGAAAAGCAGTTTTTTAAACATTAAATTAACTCTGATTTTTAAACTGATTTGTTTTAATGATTTGTTTTATATAGTCACTAATTACATGTTCTGTTAAAGACCTTAAAATACAAATTCAAGTGTTTCAGTGGCGTTGATTTCAAAATTCATGCCTTTTACAGTCCATCTAACTGCATTGCTAAGGGCGTAATCCAAAAAAGGTTTTTGCAGTCTTCGACTGTGGGGCCCCATGACAGTCCCAGCCCTGGGGCCCGGCCCGTCTCTTGACGGCCCTGGCCCTGTCGCATCCTTCATCATTGTTTGGAATATTACCAAGTAACTCATGACACTCTCCCCTCACAAATTGTGGGAGATAACCTAGCTTAACTACCTTGTTAAGTGGTTGGCTGTCTATTTGTGACTTAAATTGATTTGAAAATCTTACCCAATCCTTTGGATGGTACCCTGGGATGGTGCAATGCTTAATGTAGGGAGATTTGCTGAATTCTGTTTTGCCTTTCTTTCAATTTCCATATCTTTTTCCTTGGATTCTATCATTATTTTTTGTTGTAAAATCCATGCTGCTCTATCCTTTTCAAACTTTTTTCTCATTGATTCTTCATATTCTCTCACTTCTTTTCTCTCCTCCTCCCTTATTTTCCTCTCTTCATCTTCCACCCTTTTCTTGCCTAAATCATTCAACTTAATATTACATTCATTTATTACTGCTTTGCCCTTAACAAACAGCTCCAAAGCCCATTTAAACGAATTCAGCTTTTCGATTTCGTCTTCATCTATTGCTTCCTTCATCTGCTCCCCATACAAATTTACCTTTAAAATTTCCTTTACAACTAATTTCTTTACGCCTTCAGATTCCATCTCGTTTCGTTGGTCTAAAGCCCCTCGCTGTATCGATTCGTCGTCCCTTCATAGTCGGCACTTTAAAGTAAAATCTCCCCTGGCCGCGTGAAGAATCTACAATAAATCAAAGTCTTCGTCTTACGTTTTTCGAATTTTCTTTGAACAAAACAAAAGATATCCTACTTAATTTACAAAGAACCAAAAATTCCTTCGTAGTTCAGTTTTTCTCTTCCTACTTCCTCCTCGTCTATCTAAAAGTAC
Organism: Rhopilema esculentum; assembly: GCF_013076305.1. Next base: position 11,085,198 of record NW_027019299.1, read on the forward strand.
CGAATGCACCCCCGTAGCGTCCAATATTTCCTATACCACCACAAGCACCACCACCAGAACCAACATCAGCACCAGCACCATCCTAAGCAACAGGACAGGCACAAGCGCCAGAACAAGCACAGGCACCAGCACCAGCACTAGCACCAGCACTAGCGCCAGCATCAGCACCAACACAGGCACCAGCATCTGCTCAAGAGCCAGCACCAAAACCGGCAACAGGACAAGCAAGGGGACCAGCACAAGCACCAGCACAAGCAAAAGCACCGGCACAAGCACAGGCATCAGCACCAGCACCTGCACCAGCACCAGCACCACCTCTAGCACCAGCACCAGCACTAGCACCAGCTCAAGCACTAGTACAGACACCAGCACAAGCACCCATATCGGCCCAAGCAGCAGCACAAGTACCAGCACCAAGCACAAGCACGGGGTCCAGCACAAGCAACAGCGCCAGCAGAAGCACAGTCACCAGTACCAGAACCTGCACCAGCACCAGCACCAGCACCAGCACCAGCACCAGCACCAGCACAGGCACCAGCATAAGCACCAGCTCAAGCACTAGCAAAAGTTCCAGCAACAGAACCAGCACCAGCACAAGCACCGAGTCCAGCACAAGCAGCAGCAGAAGCACAGGCACCAGAACCAGCACCAGCACTAATACAAGCACCACCATCAGCACCAACACCAGCACTTGCACTAATACATGCACCAGCAAAAGCACTGAGACCATCACAAGCAATGGGACCAGCACAGCACCAGCAGAAGCACAAGCACCAGCCCAAGCACAAGCATAAGCATCAGGACAGGCACAAGCACCAACACAAGCCCCAGCATAAAAACCATCCCAAGCACCGAAACAGGCACCAGCTCTAGCACCAGAACCGGGTCCAGCACAAGCACCAGCACTAACACCAGCACCAGAACCAGCACCAGCACTTGCACTAGTACAAGAAGAAAAATAAGAACTGGCATAAGCACCAGCATAAGCACAGGTACCAGCACAAGCACCTGCACCAGCACCAGCACTAACACTAGTACAAATACCAGCACAAGCACTGGCACCGGCCCAAGCAGAAGCACAAACAGCGGTACGAGCACCAGCACAAGCGCCAGCACCAGCACCAGCACCAGCACCAGCACCAGCACCAGCACCAGCACCAGCACAAGCACCAGCACCAGCACTAGCAGCAGCACCCGCACCAGCATCATCACCGGTATTATCCTAAGCACAAGGACAGGCACAAGCGCCAGCACAAGCACCAGCACAAGCACCAGCACAAGCACCAGCGCAAGCACCAGCACAAGCACCAGCACAAGCACCAGCACAAGCACCAGTACAAGCACTAGCATTAGCACAAGCACCACCACCAGCACCACCACCATCACCACCACCAGCACCAGCCTAAGCACCAGGAAAGGCACAATCACCAGTAGAAGCACTAGAACCAACACCAGCACAAGCGCCAGCACCAGGACAAAAACCGGCACAAGCACCAGCACCAGCATTAGCACCAGTACAAGCACCAGCTTAAGCACCAGCTTAAGCACCAGCTTAAGCACCAGCTTGAGTACCAGCTTAAGCACCAGCACCAGCATCAGCACAAGAACCAGCATTAGCACTGGCACCAGTAAAAGCAACAGCATAATCACCAGAACAAACACCAGCATCAGGCTAAGCACGAGGACAGACACAAGCGCCAGGACCAGCACCAACACCAACACCAGTACCAGCACAAGCACAGGCACCAGCACAGGCACCAGCCCTAGCAACAGCACTAGCAGCACAACCAGCACAAGCACCAGCTCTAGCCTATAACAGACACCAGCACAAGCGCCGGCACTGACACTAGCACAAGCACCAGCACCAGCAGAAGCGCTAGCACTGGCCCAAGCACCATCACATGCACCGGTACGAGCGCTAGCACCAGCACCAGCATTAGAAAGAGTACGCAACAGCACAAGCACTTGCACAAGGGCAAACAACAGCACCAGAACAGCACAAGCATCAGTATCAGCATCAGCACCACCAACAGAACAACCACCAGCACCAGCATCATCCTAAGCACCAAAAAGGCACAAGCGCCAGCAACAGCACAAGCATCTGCACAGGAACCAGCACAGGAACCAGCACAAGCACCAGCACAAGCACCAGCACAAGCACCAGCACAAGCACCAGCACAAGCACCGTGTCAAGCACAAGCAGCAGCACAAGCATCAGCGGCAGCACCACCACTGGCACCAGCAGCACTATCACTAGGAGCCAGGACAGGCATAAGCGCCAGCTCATGCACCAAAACAAGCAACAGCACAGACACTAGCACCAGCATTAGCAACAGCACCAGCACAAGCAACCGCAAAAGCACCATCACCAGCACTAGCACTAGTACAAGCACCAGATCAAGCACTGGCACCGGCCCAAGCTCCAGCACAAGCACCAGTACAAGAACCAGAACAAACACAAGCACCAGCACCAATACTAGTACCAGCACAAGAACCAGCACAAGCACCAGCACAAGCACCAGCACCAGCACTAGCACCGGGTCTCACACAAGCAACAGCACCAGCACTAACACCACCACCACCACCAGCACTAGCACTAAGCTACAGGACAGACACAAGCGCCAGCACCATCACCAACACCAGCAACAGCAGAAGCAACGGCACAGGCACCAGCATTAGCACCAGCAACAGCACTAGCACCAGAAGCAGCACCAGCTCCAGCACTAGTAAAAGGGACCAGCACAAGCGCCAGCACCAGCACAAGGAAAGCACCAACAACAGCACCGGCACTTCCACCAGGACAGGAAGACGCGCCAGCGGGAGCACAAGCAACGGCACAGGCAGCAGCACCAGCACCAGTTCAAGCACTAGTACAGGCACCAGCACAAGCGCCGGCACTGGCCCACGCATAAGCACCAGCACCAAAAACCAGCACCAGCAGTAGCACTAGTAAAAGCACCAGCTCAATCACTGGCGCCGGCCTAAAATCCAGCACAAGCACGGATACAAGAACCAGAACAAGCACCAGCATTAGCACGAGCACCAGCACTAGCACCAGAAGCAGCACCAGCTCCAGCACTAGTACAGGCACCAGCACAAGCGCCAGCACCAGGGCGAGAACAAGCTCCAGCACCGGCATCAGCACAAATGCCAGCATAAGCACCAGTACAAGCACGGGTACAAGCATCAACACAAGCACAAGCACAACTACCAGCACTAGCACTAGCCCTAGAACTAGTACAAGCACCAGCACAAGCACCGCCACAACCACCAGCACCAGCACCTACACCAGAAGCAGCACCAGCAACAGCAGTAGCACTAGAGCAAGAACCATGTCAAGCGCAAACAAAAGAGCCGGCACCAGTCCAAGCACCATCACAAGCACCGGTACGAGCACCAGCATAAGATCCAGCACAAGCACAAGCATCAGCATCAGCACCAGCATCAGCAGCAGCTCCAGCACCAGCCTTAGAAATAGTACAAGAATTAGCACAAGCATCAGTACGACCAGCAGCTCTAGCGCTAGAACCAGCACAAGTACCTGCACCAGCACCAGCATCAGCACTAGCACCAGCACCACCATCAGCAGAAGCACAAGCACCAGCATAAGCAACAGCACGAGTACTAGCACTAGTACAAGCACCAGCATCAGCGCCAGCACCAGCAGAAGCGCTAGCACTGGTCCAAGCACCATCACAAGCAATGGTACGAGCGCCAGCACAAGAACCAGCACAAGCACCAGCATCAGCACCAGCATCAGCACCAGCACCAGCCTTAGAAATAGTACAAGAATCAGCACACGCATCGGTACGACCACCAGCTCTAGCACTAGCAGCAGCACCGGTACATGCACCAGCACCATCACCAGCAACAGCACCAGCACGAGTACTAGCACTAGTACAAGCACCAGCAAAAGCGCTAGCACTGGCCCAAGCACCATCACAAGCACCGGTACGAGAACCAGCACAAGTACCAGCACCAGCACAAGCACCAGCATCAGCACCAGCAT